>QGQJ01000389.1:0-19530 GCA_003206725.1 Blastomyces emzantsi | reverse complement strand
TTTCCACCCAGCGGAGCACCATCAGTGTCTCTCGTTCAGCGTCGGAAAGATATGGAGGCGGCGGGGCGGGAGTAAACGGGGGGTCCAGCTGTGAGTTTCTCATCTCTTTACTACCTATAAAGGTTCGGTTCATCAGTCCCCATCAGTGGCCCTGGATGATGTCTTCTCCTATATCGGAGCTTCTTTCAGTTTGCTGCTGCTGGATTGAAAACATGCAGGTAGAATACGTATGCACTTGTTCACTTGTGTTGATTGAAGGGCGCGCTCAATTCCACCTTTTGCGCCCTTTGCTTTGTGGAAGTAATCCACATCTACCACCACCAAATAATCCAAACCCACGGCCCCTGGGGGAAAAAATAGTCGAAAGGAAGATGCCACTGCTCCAGACCGATCAGTGTCCCAGCGTATCTACTGCCTCAACCCACTTCGCCAATTATCTTATCTTCCTTTCCTCATTTTTTCTAGAGTTTACCGATCCCCTGGCTAAAGAGCGAATTAAATAAAGCACAGCTCGAAGAACAGAGACGATTTCGAGAGACAAAAATTAATGAAGCTCTCGGCCCGAGTAAAAATTTAAACATGGCAACTAAGTTGTGGGCCTCGATTCAAAAATGTCGAATTATGATTCATCAACAGACCTATCACCGAGTTGCTTGCCCTCTCTGTGGGTCCTCACGCTATCGGCTGAGCTCAGTCCTGGTCATGTCGGTAGGGTGTGTTGTTCTGGGCAGGGCGTGCCATGGTCTCGAAAAGAAGCCCGAGCAGTTCGAGATGAGGGGAAAACGTGTCGCGATATCCAGAAACGTTTTGTCAAGTGTTCTTAACGCTACTACTACTACAAAGCAGAACGAAGTTCGAAGAAGGAAAACAAACAAATTAGCAGTGGAGGTGTCGAGATGGGATGTTGTGATTGGCGGTGGTGGATTTAAACTCAGGCTCAGAGTTAACACATGGAGAAACAAGCTTAAAAGAGCCTCACGGGCAAGCTGCTGAGATAAGCAACAAAAATATTTAGTTGGGCCAACACCTTCGTATGATCGTATCTACAGCTTTTTGAAATTAACGACTTTTATTGCGCCTGTTTAATCATAATTCATTTACGTCACTTTAGAGAAGAGAAACCCATGAAAAAGGTGGATTATTCAACATGAATGACTAATTCAAATTCCTGCTCCCACCAAGATGGTAGACTCCAAGCCTAGCGGCTGGTGAGTTGAAAGTGATTGGCCGGCTAGGCTGGGAAACCTTGATGATACGAAGAGGTGAGCTTCGAGAACCAATCAAAAGTAGTTCGTCCTAAACGAACCCAGAAACATGCAGGAGCCCTTGAGGATCGACCCGTCCGTAAACGGAGGAAGGCCTCAGTGGTTCAATAATAATTATTCAGCATACTGTTGTCCAAAGCTCATGGCAGTTGGCGAGCAGCACTAAATATGCGCTGACTAAAAATGCGGAAGCTCCCCGTCCAATTGCGAAATCGGCGGGTTGAGCACAAGCCCTTTGTTGCTGCTGCTCGCTTCTTGGTTGGCACGCCCTTCGTGAGATGTAGTGTCTGGATACGGTTTAGGCTCGCCCTCTTGTCGAGCGTTCTCAAAGGCGATCGATCTGAAAGCACGTCTGCGAATCGATACGTGTTCTAGCGTGACTTCTGTCACGAGTTGCGATTGATAATAATAATGAATGGACGGCCGAGCGACGAGATCATCTATGGTCTGATGGACTCCTTCTCATGATGCCAATCCGATATGAGCTTGAAGAAATGAGACGCTTCAACCAAAAAAGAGAAGACAAGAGAAAACGGATGCGTGTACGGAGTATTTATCCAGCGATGCAATAGCTGCTCTTATTGTCTTTGCCGCCGCATGAAAACATCCTAGCATTGGTGAGAATCGGGCCAAAGCCGCTGTAGAATCAGGTTCAAACTCCAACATCCAACATTTCGTGGACGATGCGTGGGGTCCGAGCAAGCCTCTTGCCGATATGGTATGGTGGCTCTTCGCGAAACCAACCAACCATTCTTGGGCTTACTAAAAGAAAAAGGATTGATAGTTAACCTACTACGCTAGTCCGATGACTCAAGAACCTTTGATTCTAGGTGGTCGTCTTTCATGTCTTTCAACCTGTCCCTGGCCCACGCCCTGTGGTGTTATTTTGTGGACCTAGATTGCAGATTAGCAAGCGGGGATTTTTTTCATTATTCATGGATGCCATCAAGGGAAGCCAAACCAAAATCTTCTGTTGTTCTTGTGACTCTTTCCTCGGGTCGGATCTATAAAGATGAGAGCTCGCCTCCACAAGGACATGTTCATAGTGTACCCAATAATTATTTCATTTTAACACAACTTTGAAAATACAGTTATATAATTGTCATAGTCCTTTGCTCCTTTATAGCTCCTCCATCTGTGCTTGTTGTCAGGCGACGAGTTTACCACCACTGATCCACCTTGTTTTATTTCCACCTTTTTCCGTTCCCAAGGGGTTTATAACCGACCGATATAGGATTTAGATACGGAAATACAGACAGCACAATGACTACCTCAGTTACGGGCCATAACTCAAATGCTTTCGATGCCCTCTCTCTACGCTCGAAACCTTCGGTGATAATTTCTCTCAAGAGTCAGCAGGGATCCCCAATCAACTCATATACAACTCTTGATAAGATCGAGGGAGAAGTCAGCGTCACATCTGACTATGATGTCCGCTTTGCGAATCTGTCTATTTCTTTTGAAGGTAAAACCTAGCTTTCTCCTAATCATACAAGCGTCAAATTAGGACCATTGCTAAGTACGATTCAACAGGCACATCGAGGACCGTCATAGAATCACCTGGGGTGTCAGGTCCTGCCATTGGTCGATATTCTGCATTCCACACGTTTTTGCGCCTTGTGCAGCCTATCGATGAGCAACAATATCCCCAGCCTCGGATTATAGGGGCAGGCCAAACATATAAATTCCCCTTTACCTTTGTTGTCCCTGAGCATTTGCTCCCCAATTCATGCAATCATAGCCACAATCATCCTCAAGTCCATGCGGAGCACACCCTCTTGCCACCGTCACTAGGTGATCCAACGATATCGGGGAACGGGGGCACGCTTCTCGATGATATGACTCCCCAGATGATGCAGATTCAGTATGCGATTAGGGCTCAAGTCTTCAAAGCCAGCCCGGTGGATGCTTCCCTCAAAGTGTTTGTGGACACCAAGCAGAAAGTTCGTGTCACTCCGGCAGTGGATCAGGCTCCTCCTTTGAGCGTTCCGGACGACAGCGAAGAGTACCGACTACGCAAAGAAAAGGACGTGAAAAAAGGTGCTTTGAGGGGCAAAATCGGCCGAATTGTTATGGCCGCAGCTCAACCAAAGGCAATCCCCGTCCCAGCATCAACTGCAACTCAATCAGCAGAGGGTACTCCCAGCACCATGGTGACCGTGAATCTTCGATTCGACCCTACAAAGGAGGACCAACAGCCCCCTCGCCTGAGCAGGATCTGGGCTAGGCTGAAAGTAAACACCTTCTTCGGGGCTGAACCATGGGCCGACATTCCTACCAAGAACACATCATTAACGTGGGCCCTCAACCGAGGTGTCTATACCGATACCGTCTCTCTTGCATCTCGCTGCGTCGCCTCCGCAACATGGAAGAAGCACACCGGCACCTCGCCTTGTGCCTCCGCGGTATCCTCCCTTCACCGCCGGGACTCCATCCAATCAACAAGTTCAGTCGAGTCCCTCGTAGGCCCCAGCGCTGAATACGCAGGGGAGACCTACTACACCGCGTCCATCCTCGTACCGATCAGCCTGCCGCCAACACGCGCATATCTCCCCACATTCCACTCCTGCCTCTCATCGCGCACCTACGCGCTCGAGATCTCCCTTTCCTACCACACACCCAACGCTAGTCTAACCGTCCCCACGTTGGCTCTCCGGTTACCCGTTCAGATATCCACCACAGAGAGCCTTGCAGAAGCTTCTGCAGCGCGTGGTACGCCAGAACGGAGCAGGAACAGAAATACCGGTGATGAATTCTTCGCGCCACGTAGCATCGCACCCCTACAGGTAGATTTCGCTGAGCGTTCCCCGACGCTGTCGACAGGAGCCGGGAGGGGACGAAGCGATACTGTCTTATCAACAGAATCTACCATGAGCATGGCTCCCCCGGAGTATTCGAATGTTTCGTCCCCGTTTGCCAGGCGGCGGTCAAATCCAACGGTTGTCGGGACTGCTTGTTGAGTTAACCAAAACGAATAGCCGCAGCTATCCAGCTGCATGTATCAGTCTTTAATTTGTTTTTGGCGCTTTGTGCATGGGTCTTTGGGATTCGGTTTTCTGTTTTCTGTTTATTCCATTATATGTCATAACATGACCTCGATTTCAGTTCACGATGACGATTTTCCTAACTAACCGCGCACCCGCATTTTTGTTTTTAATTTTTTAATTTTTTTTCTTTTCTTTCTTATAGATCTTGTTTTTTTGTTTTCTGATATCGTTGGTTTTTTGAACGAGTCCTCGAATATACCCTACATATGCATTTCTTTTTCTGTGTTTTTCCTGTTCACTGGTGTTTCCGGTCTATCTTTTGTCACGCCCCAAAACACGATACAGGGGACATGACATAGACTGCTGGGCGAATAATTTATCATCTCATTTAGCAGAAGGCCCTGTTTTCTTTATTGTTTCCATTTCATATTTATTTGTTCATTTTGGACGTTGCCACAATATTGCCGAATTCGTCCAATATACCCGGACCACAAAAGGCCAGTTGTTGATGAACTCATTGCGATTTCCTGCACTGTTTTTGCTCGGGTAGCTTCAATGGCTCCAAAATTGCTTAAGAATGATATGATTTTCTTGTTTGCATTTTGAAAAACTCTCGCTCGGTATGTGATTTAAATATGTAATACTTTAATGAGATAACATTAAATTTATTCATATCGTGTGATAGACTGGATAATAACCGTAGACAGCTACCTACACAAAGGTTTTCAACAGTTAGCAGGGACACTGTTCATTAATATTCGCCACTCGTGGAAAAGCTACCAATTATGTATATTGTTCGAAAAGAAGGAAATACTCCATCCTCGGATCGAATATATTGAGTGCAGGGTATGTATATATTTATAATCTGTAGCGATCTCCATGTCACCCACCTGGCTGCCACACACATGGAGCAAATTTCTGGTGTCCTTGGTTACATCCATTCCATAGCAAAGCAAAGCGGGAAGGCAAATTCAGAATAATCGAACGTGATATGTTTTTTGAAAAACCGTCTCCGGTTGATGAGGTAGCGTAGAGAATTTTCCTGTTGAACCTCTGATGGACCACTTGCCGTCACGAATCTATCGCAGGTAATTAGACGCCTAACCTACCGGATTATTTTCCCATTGGCGCATTCTCTCTGCTTCCTGCCTGGCATTTGGTGCGCAATGATGATTCAAAAGCTAAGGCGAGGCTTGCGCGCTATCAGACCACTGTCCGCGATTCCAAACAAATGCGCTAAAAAGACTCCATGTTCAGCGAGGCTGTGTGCGTTCGTTTTAGACAATAGGTAGTGTTTAACTTGAGACGATGTATCGCCTCACATTCCAACCGGAGAAGGGATATTATAGTGATTAAAAGAGAAATAAGGGTTGTAATCCCCCGCACCAGGGGGGCTGATTATCAGAACCCATCCAAAATCGGGCAACGTTGGGGTCTTGTTTGCGCCCCAACGTGTAGCAAGGCGTCAGACAAAAGGTTTGCCTAATGGATTGCCTCAGGTAACAAATCTCATTGTGTTTCGAGGTGTTGAGACAGGTGCAGCTGAAATCATGAGCAGAGCAGCAATCCATTATTAGGTAGGAAGCTGAGGTTCGTTACCGGCATCGCTATGAAGCCGATGACAAGGACTCTGATGTAGAACGGATGGCGGATCAGAGTCGAAAGCATGACTTAGGGCAAACCTCGTCACCTGATCACCTTTGGTAAAAAGGACGAAACGGACGAAACTTCCGAGAGTTTGTTGTTTCGTCCAACAACCGTCTGCCAGCAAATAATTTTTGCGAAGTCTCAGTTAGATTGCTAGTGACTGCTTGTCAGGCACCGTTTGTGCCCGACGGATCGACTGGGATGCGTCCTCCTGCATCCAACACGCCAATGGAAACTCCCCTGCTTTCATCTATCGGGTCGCCTCACTGGGTCGAGGAACCCAGGTGCTCGCTCACTGCAAAGTAGCGTGGAGTCCGCTCCTGAATGGCTGGTTTAGGGCTTTCAGTTTGCATTGTCAAAAAGAAAAAAAATAATCTCGAGGTTTGGCCGGTTTCTTCAAGCTCGAAAGCCCTCAGCCTGCGACGAAGATGCCAAAGGGTAATGTTGATACGGTGGGTGTGACAGATAGCGTCATGTTTCGTGTCGATTTAATTGGCACTTTTCCAAAACACACCAACCGTTTCGTATCAACCAATGATTGTTCGCCCCCTGGGATGACCAGAAACAAATAACCACGTCTTTGCAGTTGGAATATTCAGGTTGACCCTGAACAAGGCCACATGGAGGGGTATCAATCACCCTTTCTCCAACCGTCTCATTCTTTTGAATTCTCAATGCCATATCGAATTGTTACCGGAGTTTCAGGCTTTTTTGGAACATATGAACATATGACGTATATTTGCATTCCAACCTGGCTGTTCATGAAGCCATTTCACATTTCAAGCCAGACTATGGCCGCCACCGCCTATCAATAGCTTATGAACAACTCATCATGGGGGAACCTGACGACTGAAAACTTTCCAAAACAAATTGCAAAGCTTGCTTGTCCCTGACGATTTGTTTTTTCGAGCCTAATTACCAAGCAAGTTGAACCGCCCGGTCGGCTTGGTACCAACTGCTCCAACGCTGAACCAGAAACCAGCGATTTCCATCCCACAGCAGCTGAGTTCTAACGCCAATTTTGCCCAACTTCAGGGTATGTTTTAACCAAGGGGTTTGGGGTAACGAAATGCGGGTTGCGGAAGGAAAGCTATTGGTACGAAGCTGCAGTTCACCTCCGTCATTTCAACTCCCTAGAAGTTAAAAAAGTAGCTCTTTGCCATCCAGGGTTGGAGGGAGTGAGGCGCAGAAAACCGTCAAGTTGGGTAGAAAAAGCTACCCTCCCAACCGAAACTCCGCCTTTCATTTGTTAGTCCTGTCGTGTCCAGAGGGGATTGGCCTCCGCTTTGCCCATCTTTCTGACTCTGGGTCAAACCTTTTAATGTCCTCATTCCGTTCCTGAGCTTACCATCTCGTACACTTAGGAACTGAATCCAAAATTGTTCCCAGACGATGGAGGCCCCAACTGAGATAGACTGCTATCAGGTACTTGGTCTCACACAATCCGCCACGGCGGCGGAGATCAAAAAAGCGTACCGGAAAAAATTACTGACGACCCACCCGGACAAGAACCCAGGGATATCATCGGATGAATTCTGCAAGGTTTGTTCTTTCATATTTTTGTATCTACGATCATACAATATCTCACAGAATACTTGATTAACTTGGCCCCCTTCTCAGGTGCAAGAGGCATTTGAAACGCTCCAAGATGACGAAAAGCGAAGAGTTTTCGACTTAAAGTATGACGATATTCGGGAGCAGTGGGACATGTATGTGCGGGGAGAAACTCGAGGACGAAAGGCGAAGAAAACTCCAAACGGCCCACCGTACTCAAGACCAGCGCCCGCACCAGAGAAAACTTTTTCGGCGCGAGGAACAAGTCCTTCACCACCAACGTTCCGGGTCCACTCCCCAGAACCACGCGTGCGGACAAAACCGCGCAGATCGCACTCACCCCCTCAAAGAACCACAACACGCTCACCATCCCCCCAACTACGACATTCTTACAAGTGTCACCGCCCATGGAAATCGGATTTGCCAGCGCAGAAACGCGACCCTTCGCCAAAACGACACGCATACTCACAATCGGCCCCGTCGTATAGTTACAAAACTATCAGGCCCCGGTGGGCCGCTGATGACGAAGTTCCCGTCATAACACCTAAATCACACCGACGCGATGAACAACCCGAGTATGAAGGAATCCACCAACGCAGCCCGCGAAGCCCGCGAAGCCCGCGTACCCCAACCCAAACTCGAACCCGAACAACCCCAGCCACGGTCTACGCCGAAACCTACCAGGATTACTACGTGCCGCAAGCGACAGCTACAGCAGTGCTAATTGAGCCACGCAGCCAGTATACGCCATATAAAACTATAACACCCGTCACAGCTGAAAGACTAAGACCCTCGCCATCGCCATACGACACCGTGACAATCCAACCGTCATACAACTATGCTTACGGGCCGCAGTACGAATACCCCGTGCTTGTAGGTAGTAGCCCACGACTAGGGAGCGTCGTTGACATGCGATATGCCCCAACAGTGAGGATGCAGCGCTTTAATCCTAATATTTTCTAAGTGTGAGAAATTTTCTGGTATACCATATTTGCGGCTTTTTTGGTGGCGTTGGGGGTTGTTCTGTTCCATAACCTCTAGCATAACGGGTGCCATGAGGTCTTAATATCATATCTCATTTTGCGGGCCCTTTTCGGTGTCTAATTGCGAGGACTCTTGATCGGGGAGACAACAGGCTAGCATACGATTATGATTTGGGTTCATGGGCGAATGATGACGAAACAACAGGCTCATTGATAACGACAGAAAACAGCGATATGAATTTTCATCATTTACTATGTTTTTCACTATGTTTGACCTTTAGCACTACGATACGCGCTTTTGTAACAGGACTATCAGCCGGAGGATATTCCTTGCGCTCATGTCCCTCTTCTTCTCTTCTTTTCTTCCGCTTTATTACTCCATTCTCCATTCCTCTGTTAAACCACTTTCAATTCTTCTTTCTCTTCTTCTTCTGTCATATTCACGGACAACTTTTACTTTTAGTGCATCTCTTCTATCTCCTGTAATCTCCTTTTCATCCTACTTTTTTTGATATCCTTGCTTATTTTCTTGGTATTGGGATTGGGAGCTGGGACTGGGTTGGTAACAGGATTTTGGCAGAGGGTTTCTACTGGTCGGTTCCTGAGAAATTTCATCATTATCATTAGCAGCCTCGTTATGATTTAAGGATGCTTACTGTGAAATCCTGTGATTTAAAATAGCAACCACATTCATGTCATATACAATAGGATAGATACATAATGGGATATATACACCGGCGCTACCTCCTTATCTCACGGCGTTTCTGGCCATTACTGGCACCTCCTAGTTATCTCCAAAAATTAAAATCAGCAAAATGCTCAGTTTATTTAATTCAAGAATCAATTCCCCTCAATGGCCCGTGGCTAAACAAAGAATTGGTGCTTGGCCGAGTCAAAACGGCAGATTTCCTAAAACGGGAAAGCATGCACTACCTAGGCACGCCAAGCTTGGAGTGATGTTGACGACATCTCATTGCTTTTCTGAGATGACGGTCCATCACATCGACCATCAACAATTCAAGACAACCTCATGAATACAATTAAAACCCGATCATGGGATCCAAGACGCCGAACGATCATCGTCGAGCCCCAAATGGTATGGGATAGAAAGCAAATAGTCCCGTTTTGTAGCAAACCATTCTAATAGCATGAGCAGAGTCATCCCCCCATGCTGCAATCGATTCCATCAATCCTCCGAAGCAGGCTGCAGCAAGTGGACTCATTCATGGTACACTCGAAGGAGAAACCGAAGCCGGGGAGCATGAGGACGACGATAAAACTGGATCCCAACTAAAACCTGCTGGTTTACTCAACAACAGTGGTAAGCCAACCTGAAGTAGTCATACCTACTCGATGCTAACGTAGGAGAAGCCAAGAAAAGAAACAAGAGAAAGAAGAAGAAAAATAAGAAGAAAACGTCACTGGGCGGACTACAGACGACTCCGCCTAGAGTTTCATTGGCCAACATCTTTCACGACCAACGATACCCAGAGGCTGAGATTGTCGGATACGCCACAAACAATGACAATCTTCAACGTATCACCGCTGAAGAATTTCGTCACCTATCCGTCGTAAACGACATGGACGATGAGTTCTTGAATGATTATCGTAAAGCCGCTGAAGTCCATCGCCAGGTCCGCCAGTATGTGCAGACAATCACAAAGCCTGGCATTGCCATGAGCCAGCTTGCCCAAGAAATTGAGGACGGTGTGCGTGCACTGACCAACCACCAAGGTGTTGAGACCGGAGACGCTCTCAAAGCCGGCATGGCATTTCCAACCGGACTCTGTTTGAATAACATAGGAGCTCACTGGACTCCCAATCCTGGTGCCAAGGAGGTCATCCTCCAGTACGACGATGTTCTTAAAGTAGATTTTGGAGTTCATGTCAACGGCAGGATTGTCGATAGCGCCTACACCATGGCTTTCAATCCAATCTACGATAATTTGCTTACAGCTGTCAAGGCAGCGACCAATACCGGGCTTAAGGTATGAAAACGAAATGCTACCCTGTACGGTGTCACAGTGCTAAAAAAAAAAAAAAAAAAAACGCACAGGAAGCTGGCATTGATACACGGATCGATCACATCAGCGAGGCAATCCAAGAAGTAATGGAGAGCTACGAGGTTGAGCTCAACCGAAAAATCATCCCCGTCAAAGCAGTTCGAAACATCACCGGCCATAACATCCTTCGCTACAAAATCCACGGCGACAAACAAGTTCCCTTCGTGAAGACACATACCAACCAACGCATGGAAGAAGGCGACATCTTTGCCATTGAAACGTTCGGCAGCACTGGCAAAGCGTACCTTGGCGACGACATAGGAATTTACGGCTATGGGTGCGATGAGCATGCCAGCCCTGCGGGGCTTCATCACTCATCCGCCAAATCGCTACTCAAGACCATCAAGGACAATTTCGGGACCCTAGTCTTCTCCAGGCGCTACCTTGAGCGGTTAGGAGTAAAGAGTTATCACCTCGGCATGAGATCGCTCGTTTCGAATGGCATCGTCCAGTCGTATGCGCCGCTTGTCGATGTCCCTGGGTCTTATGTCGCGCAGTTTGAGCATGTAAGTAGATTCCGTATGTTGAACACCTTGAAATGTACTAACACAACCTTTTCAAATAGACTGTTTTGCTCAGGCCAAATTGCAAAGAGGTGATCTCTAGAGGAGACGACTACTAAAGAGAAATGTGCGAGTAATGTCTCTGTTTTGATTCTCCTTTTTCCGTGACTTCAACAGTGATGGAATGCACTTACTAAAGGAATTCAACATCCTTTACTTACAACATCTATGACGTTCTTTAACCGCAAGAGATGAACAATTCGATATACTAGCGTGTGAAGCTCTACCCTTTCGTGCTATCACTTCTATTCTTCAGTGTTACATGGATCCGCTCCTGCGGGAGCTGTCTAGTAGAACCAAAAACATTGCTAAACATATATAACTGTAATTCTCCCCAAAGGTCTAGGCCCCCGCTAGAAACATTTTACCAACGCACCGAATAATCTCTCAGTATTGTTAAAAGCGAGAAATTCCTACACTTAAAACTGCACTCAGCTGGGAGTTCGAAGCGCCAGCCTTGATTTTTGCCATATCTCCCTATTTGAATACCCTTCCTTCTCTACTCAAGCTCTCCTCCTTGGTGCGCCCAATCTACGCACAATACCATTCTTTTCTAATCACATCAATTCACCCGTTAAATATGACTGTCCCGAAAGCGATGCGCACGAATCACCACTGGCTTACATTCTACGCCCACACTCCCTCTAAACTAATTGGGGGAATTTTGGTGCCTAGATGGCAAAAGAACTCATTTCCCCGTTAGAAATGGATATATCTATTGATACTCCAAGGAAACTATTCAAGAAATTTCCCCGAGTACTGCAGAATACAGCTATCTATGATCCGATTTTGTAAGATGTATGAGCCTCCAATGCTAGCGTGAAGAAAATCTCCTGATCCATCCATTGACACTTCACGTATCCGGAAGGAAAAGAATAATAAATGGGAAATGGCATGAATAGGCTATTATGGCATCTAACTATGCAATGATGGGCGTGAGCCTATCCGTCGTTTGTGCCAGCAACGTCCGCTACGCCATCAGTAGTAGTCGTTGGTATTGGCATCGCACCCCTGGAGAACTTTCGTTCCGCGCAGTTAAGACCTCGACGCCCGTTTCCTTAACAAGCAAGTGTGTTCTATCGCGCATGTTAACAATGTTTGGCAACCCATAAGACCATAAGAGAAACAAAAGGCAAATGACAAGGCCATAGCCAAAAACACAAAAGAAAGCCTTTTTTGGTCAATGCGCAAGCACAACATATATAGACACACCGAACTGGGCAGTACGCCCACCATCAATGGCCACATTCGTCCAATTATCCGGCCGATAAACCTCCCTTCCACTGCCTAGCGCGAGGATTGGTTCAATCGTAAAAGCCATGCCGGCCTTACAAACCCCAACCGTCTTATTCTTGCCATAATGCGGGATCCACGGCGGAGGGCGGAAGTTGGGTATTGAGGCCATGACCGCCCCATGTCGCCATGACACTGCAGTTTCTGGCCTTTGCACACTTCTCGATGACCTTGCCAAAGTCTCGGATGGGCGTACCCGGCTTCACGAGCCTGATAGATTCGTTCAAGGACTCGCGAGTCGTTTCGCCGACCCGGATTGAATCTGAGTCTGCCTTGGCTCGTTCACCGACGTAATGTCTCATTTACGTCGGGGTGGTAGCCTTCGTGGTATAAAGGAGATGTCAAGATTAAGGATATCGCCATCTAGGAGGATTTGTTAGTCGGGGATGCCGTGACAGACGACTTCGTTTGGAGAAGTGCATAGGGAGCTTGGGGGAGTTGTTATAGTTCAAGGGGGATGCATCTTATTTGCGAAGAGTTAGGGAGTAAAAATATTAATAAGAATTTCATCGAGTCATCCTTTTGTTTCTTTAATTATCTTTTTTCGAATAAATGAGACAATAGTTCATGCTTACATTCCGTTCTACACAAGCCCTGTGACGAATTTCGTCAAGATAATCTGTTGTAACACCCGGCTTGAGCTCGACAGCGACAATATCTAATACCTCTCGAGCCAGTCTACAAACGTTACGCATTGTCTCCTGGCCCCTGGCGTCTAGGATGTCAATTTTCATCCTATTCAAACGCCGCTCGCTCTTCGGTATACCGGTCTCAGCATCGTCGGGCCGTGCTATTGATTGGGGAACATAGCGCTTCGCAGAGAGCGGGTAGACGGTCGAACAGAGCCTTGTGAAGGAATATGCCGGGAAAGGATTGTATAAGCTGGTAACTGGATCTGGCTGCAGGATTATTTTGTGTAAAGATTTATGTTGGTTCTACAGTCACGACACCGAGAATTGAGCTGAGGTTGGTTTTCTCTAAATCACCCTCTCAAGTCCGCCCTTCCTGCGGTACGAACAACCGGGTACCATCCGTTTTCAACGCACCCAGTTCTTCTTGAAGCAAGCTTGGGAACAGAAGTAGCTGCCTTTTATTGCTAGCTTCCGACAGGTTGGGCATTTCAAAGCTCCAGCATCATTTCCACAGTCTAAGCCAAGGCACTTCCACTTCCTGGGTGGTGGTAGTTCTGATGGGCTGTCGGCCATGATAGCAAGTAAGGCTCTCCTGTAAGTCGGGAGACACACCGCAAATAGCCAGATCAGATCGCAGGGGGTGGAAACCGAAACGAAAAGCATGTATTTTGCTGCCGATCTTGCGTTCAGTCAAATTCAGCCTTGGGTTTCTGATGGCGCCGTGGTAATCCGGATGAAATGTTGAATTTCGCAGTGTGTGGGTAAGACAACGGGTGATGACTGCTAAAAATGCGTTGTCAAACCATGCTATAGGATCAGGCATAGTGCATACCGTCAATGCGGATTTCACCGAATGGCGATTCAGTTCCATCTAACGACAAAAATATGTTATTTCCATGATTGTTTAACAGATCATCGGAGAAGGTCATTCTTTCGTCTGGCGTGGGATCCCACATGCTAAAAATAGCCGCGAGGGCGACCAGCTTGTCAGCTAGACCAACTACCTTGAGCCTAATCACTACTGCGTACATAGTAAATATTTTATTTAACTATTCTCGTATAACTTACGTATATCAATCGCTCTTTGCCGCGTAGGCACCTAACGACGACAAATGACGACGACGAAGACGACGAAAACGAAAATACACCACAGGGAACAACCAAACCATGCTGCGCGAGTTACACTGGAGAGCGCCTATATTTCAGAAAGAGAATTTATTGAAATCTCCGCTACTGCGCGCTGCAACGGGGCAATGCTGCGCAGAGTCTTCAACAACCGTCATACCAAGAGTGCTAGGGGCGCGCACCCACGGTCGAACGGCGGCCCGGCGACTCAGCCCGTCCCACCCCAAGCGCTGCAGGGGATTTTCCAAGGTTCCGTCAGATGCTTGCTGCACAACATGGTGCAGGACAAGCAAGCCGGCGTATTGCTAGGGGGTATGATAGCGCGCAGCTGACGGCAAGGAAACAAACAGTCTGCGCTAGTAAGGTTGAGCGTTCCACAAAGACGCCTATCCATTTCATGGAAGGAGTTGAAAAGAGGCAGCTCGCAGAGAAGGAAGATCAAAGTTCCAAAAAGCTATACTCCGTACAGATCCGTATATAACTTAAGAATACAGATCTGTAATAATGATCAAGATATCAACAGCAATTGTCGTAGCGAGAGGGAGAGGTACCGCCACACCGGAAAATGGGGCGGAGTGACATACATGGCGCTAGCATGAAAAAGGAGACATTAGGGCAAAGATTCTGCCGCGCCTTTCCCGCATCTAGACTAGCCCCATAGCCACCGCTTTTCCTTTCCGGGCAACCACTAGCCCTATTGGGAAATAAACAACCTCCTCCCGATGTCGCCGTGCAGACGACATCTGGATGTTTTCACGACTTCATCCAACCTCGCCGTCAACATCAACAGCAACAGCACCAGCAATGCAATAATGTCTATACGAATTTCTGTCTCTTCAGTCTCTATCCAGTTCTCATATCCTCATTGTCTGCTTGGCTCTGTCAAGGGATTGATCGGTATTTCGATGTGCTCGGTATCCAAACCTCCGTATTCGCCTTTTTTTATCTTTTAACTTTCGGCTTGCCTTTGCCTAGCATGGAAATCCTTGCCTGTAAGCCACAGTCAAGCTCTGGTCCACGTTTCGTTCTCCATCCCTCCCTTGGAGCTTAAATTGTGCTTCATTATCCTTTTCCGCGATTTATTTAACTGGTCAGCCTGTGAGTCTTTCTTCGCTTCCACGGTTGCCTCTCGGTTTCAGCAGATTTGTTCTTGGCTTTACCGAATACTGGCTCGTCCAAGGTTAACCGCAGGAACTTTCACAGAAGCTGTCTGATGAAACTTTTTCCTGCAGCTAGCGGAGAACTGTCAGGCCTTTGAGCGGGGACCTCCCACTTTTTTCTTTTTCTTCTCCATTTTTTAACCAAAATTTCATTATTTCATCCTCCCCACTACTCCTGCAGACGGAATACACAACGCGGAACGAACTGGGCTGACCCCGGAAGCACAACAACAACAACAACCTGACCTATATGTGAAAGATAAATAAAAAGACCCCCCTAAATATCCATACAAAATCCGGAAACAAGCCTTTGACACCCTCGAGGCCCAGAAAACCTTGCGCTTCGTTAATTATTTCCGCGGTCGCTGACTGCCCCAACCAGAATCCGTGCGGCGCAAGCAGCTAAACGACGCCCCCAAGAAAGCCTAAGAAGCGGGTTGTGGCTCCATGCCTGGCCTTCAGCCTCCACCATCTCAGCCATTCAAATCCATCGCCCCAGCCAACCAGTTCTCCCTGATAACAATGTCCGGTATCTGCACCTCTTAAGCCCCAATTCTGCCTTTCTCCTCTCTTCCTATTCCAGTTAGCTCTTGGGCTAGATAGCCCGTCGCTCCTTTAGTTTCCCCGGCCCCAAAACGCCTCCACTGCATACGCAGCTATTTAATTCTCTCTCTCTTTTTCCACACCCCCCTTTCATCCAACGAGATCGAGTTTCTATTTCAACCTCCAATTCTATTCGTCCACTCCTTTGATTTTATTTTATTTATTTTATTTAAACACATTTTAGCTTCTGGGCCTCCGTGACCCCTGAAAACACCCGTCACTCCTTCGTTCTTGGCCTTGCCCTTCAATAATCTTTTCCTCTATTGTTCAACCAAAACTCGTCACCATTCCCTCAGGATTATTCAATCCTTCCACGCTCCTTTCTCATCTGCCTTGCCTTTCATACAGTTTTTTTTTCCTCCGACCTGCGCGCCGCTTCCCTTCCTTCACTTTTTTTGTCGTGACCCTAGATTTCACATCTCGCGGCCATTATTTATCCGTCGTCCGCATCTCTCGAAACCACTCGCCATCCCCCCTCACCTTCTCCACCCCAGCGAACGATCCCATTTTGTGTGGTGCCGATCTAAAAAACCGAACGGGGGTCTTAGCGTCGTTCGTTCTAACGATACCAAACCTCTCCTCCTCACTTCAACAACAACGTCCCCCTGCCTCCTCCCAACCGCAGCTTCACAAAAAATTCTCACCTGAGTGAAGAGGAACAATTCTGCCAATTGGACCACCCCCGCTTCTCCACGCCTCGGCCAAATTGCTATATTTCTTGCCTCTACAAACCCCCCCATTCTCCTGCTTGGGTTCTGGGGGCAAGAAATCTAGCTTTTTCCGCTCCCATTCCCCCGTCTTGCGCGCTCTCCTAGACTCTAACCCACCTACTTGGCTGGGTGGTGTTGAAAAATTCAAAAACCTCAACAATGCGGAGAGGCTATCTCATATTCATCATCGTTAACTTCCTCATCGTCGCGTTCCTCGTGCGCAGCGTCTTTACGCTCCTGACCCTGCTGATCGAAGATGCCTCGGCTGATGCAATTCGACGTTCGGACCTACCTTCACCCAATTCGAGCCTAATCGAGTCCCGTCCACAGATTATTCCCAAGATCATCCATCAGACATATAAGAATGCCTCAATTCCTGTTGTGTGGCAGGGGGCTCAGCAGAGCTGCATCAAACTCCACACTGATTACGAGTACAAGGTGCGTTTTGTTTGATAAAATAAAAAAGGAAATATGTTCCGCATGTGGTGCAGCCCCTTGTCGTTGGCTGGGAGCCAGCATACAATGTGGTTGTCTACAAGGTTCCGAATTTGCATGTGAAAGCAAATAGAAGAATTCAATTGAGACTGACGCGAAGAAATTATTAGCTTTGGACGGACGAGAACTCGAGAGAATTTATCGCGAGCGAATATCCTTGGTTCCTAGAAACTTTCGATAACTACCCGCATAACATTCAGCGCGCTGACGCCATTCGATACTTTGTGCTGGCACATTATGGTGGCACTTACATTGATCTAGACGATGTATGTTTATTTGGATTTGTTTTGTTGTCAATTCCGTTTTGTTGCTCCTGCAGGACAGAAATGCGACCTGCATCCATATGTTCCTAACTAATTCAATGCTTTCTTGTGTCACAGGGTTGCAACCGTCGCCTGGATCCCCTCCTCTCCTATGGTGCCTGGGTCCGCCGCACAGCGCCCACGGGCATCTCCAACGACGCTATGGGGGCTATCCCCCAACACCCCTTCTTCCTCCGAGTCCTCGACTCGTTACAAGCGTATAACAAGAACTGGGCGCTACCCTACATCACCGTCATGTACTCGACTGGCCCACTCTTCCTCTCGGTCATTTGGAAAGAATACATGCTCTCCGAGCCCGCCATAGCCGATCGCGTACGCATCCTCATGCCGGACGAGTATAATCGGCACTCATGGAGTTTCTTCATACATCACCAGGGCAGCAGTTGGCATGGCAGAGATGCTAGGTTAATATTCTGGGTGGGTAGAGAAATTTCTCGATATAACTCGGCCTTTTTTTTTTCTTATAGCGTACACTAACACCAAACCAACGTAGATGGGCGGTCACTGGATGCTTCTAACAGCGGTCGGCTTCGTCCTCGCCGGCGTATTCGGCTTCTGTCTCTGGTGGGCCTACGGCCGCTTTCTCTTCTACACATCCCGCTGCTTTCGCTACTCCCCACTTTCCCGACGACCACCACCGCCGCCACCCCACCCGCCGATTCCACAACGCTCCTCATCCTTCTCACCCTCTCGTCGGCACGGCAGCCGGTTATTCCCAGGTTGGCTGCGCCGGCAAAGCCCCGCAAAGCGACGTGGTGACGAGGAGACTGGCCGGTATGCGGATGCCGCTTACGAACTTCTCGGCGGGCGCAAGGGCAGTTTCCGGGATGAATGAATAATTTAATAAAACAAGTGCGAATTGAAATAGAACGGGGCGGAGCAGAGGCGTTTTTTATTAAGCCATCTATTTCTTTCTACTCCTTAACCTCTCTACCTACTGCCACCTAATATAGCGATCTACCTACCACCTAGCCCCTTAATAATTATTTGTATATGTATGCATTGTATCCATGCGCGTGTCGATGCGATGGCCTCATTCACGGCCGAAATCCACAGGCAAGAGAAAGCGGGAAATCCCCAGGAAAGCGATTTTGTTTAATATGTTTTCGTTTTCGTCCAGTTTCCAGCAAGGGGGTCAAGAACAGGTGGAAAGGGAGGGAAAGGGAGGGGAGGTGACAAGAACCTGTCCTGCCCACCGGTCCATCCTTTGATTTCCATGTCGATCTGTCTTCATTTTTCCTCCGTGATATTATGGGCGTAACACATTTTTTTGTTTACCGACCTAATGCGCATATATCCCGGTGTTGTGGGTTTTTATCGTCCAATCTTTTGTCAGCCATTTTTCTCTCCAGCTTGTTAGGAAGTGTTACGGTTTTCATTTATCAGGGTTGCTGTTTGGTTTGTCATCTTAATGTGTTAATTTCTAATCTTTTTTTTTTCGTTGTGAATATTGTAGTTTTTGTTTTTATTATTTCTTATCAGACTTTTTGTTTTGAGGGTTGGTTTCGTCCATTCCAAAAATTGGAATTATTTTTGCTGGGGCATACAGATATACTGCTAATTCTGTGTCTTCCCAAAAAGGGAAGAGAGATTATTGCTCCTGATTTATCTGATATAAAATAAATATTCGATATCTAATACTTCTTGATGTCTACTCACCCCCACTTTTTCAAGAATGAGAAGATGCATAGAGATTGAAGGAACTTACATAGATGAGAAACAGATAAACATCAGATGCTATTCTGTAGAAAGGTGATGGCAATAAATAACAAGCATCAGTCCTGTAGCTATAATTCAAGTCTCCAGTATGGCTTGGTTCAAGTTAGAGAAAAATTTCAAAGTAGCAGCACTTCATCGTTATGAGGTTAGAAAACAATGATATTTTTTGGTTCAAACTGAGAATTCCAGTGGATAGCGTAAAATAGGTCGCTCGCGTTCATGTCCTATTTACTCCGGGTTCATATCTCGCCTTTATCCTCTCTCTCATCTGATCTCCAAACCGCATCCGGCATCCGTATACAGACAGGCCAATCCATCGCTAATATAAAAATCGGGACAGAAGCAAGAGAACAATACGATCCAACTAAAACACCTCCCTCCCTCCATCCTTCGCTCCCTCCCACCCAC
>QGQJ01000039.1:0-18903 GCA_003206725.1 Blastomyces emzantsi | reverse complement strand
TATTATTATTACTATTATTACTTTTTTGAGAAATCAAATGTATTCTTGGTTCTTGGTTATCATTCTGTCCCCTTTCTCATATAATCTATATAAATATTCAAGTGGTCTTTCGCTTTTTGTATTGGCGAGATTAACTGAAGATTCGCAGAAGATAGGTAGATCAATATACATCACACGGGCAGTAACTGTGACCGGAAATGGTGACTATGTATGTATATTGAACAGCCTACATATATGTTGATTATCATTGTCCATAGCACTGCTTGGCAGGTTACAAGGTTTCAGCGCTGTCAATATTCATCAACAATGCTTCAACTCAATCGCCAGCGAGGAGAATACTTAATTGTCATGGACTGTTGCGTGAAGGACGAGGAAAAAAAACAAAAAAAAAAGGGGGGGAGAAGGAGTTATAAATTGCTTGCTGAACAGCTTTTCTGTTCTTTGCTTCTTCCCCGTTTCCCGTTTCTTCTCTTCTTCGTTTTTTCTCTTCTACGTCCTTCATCCCCCTTTCTTTTGCTTAATATGCTTTCCTTGTCTGCGCTGAGGAACTAAAAGATTCTAGCTGTCCGTTGTCCATCAGTAATCAGTTTTTCATAACCTTAGAAAGAGGTAGGGGTAGGGTATCATCATCAGGGGATATTCGACTCAGGCCAAACATAATCCGGGATTCCGCTCTGCATCATCAATTATCCACACATACAGCAGAACAGGTTTACTTACCCCCGTTCGCCATTTCGAGAATGAGTTACTTTTACATGAACGGCCAGTTATATTTCGGCACGCCGCCGGCCCAACAACGTGGTGCGCAGCAGCCGATGATTGCCCGCCAGAACACGAATGCCTTCAGTAATCAGAGCGTCTTTGCGTATGGAAACCAAATCTCCGCACAGCTCAGAGCTCCAGTGGCGCATGATGGTAGCGGTAGCAGAGTACAACCTCAACCATATGCACAACCGCAGCCGCAGCCGCAGCCGCAACAGCAACAGCAACAGCAAATGCAATCACGTCCACGCCCACGCCCACAGCCAAAGCCGCACCCAACCGAGATCAAGCAGAGCATTTTAGCAATCCATACCTTCTGGGCCAACCGCATGGCTACCGCCTGCCACGCCTGCCACAAGAAACTCGTCACCGGTAGCTTCGACATCGTAGCTTGGATGAAACGCTGGACCAGCGTCGCCGGGCGCGACCGCGACAAGGCAACCCTGATATGTGCAGCGGAATGCACGAGCTGTGGCGCTGGTGTGCTCACATGTCTAGGCTGCGGGAAAAAGCCGAACAAGGCCGCCCCTGTCCGCAGTGTGCAGAAGTATTATATGCAGTGGTGCTGCCGGCTGGGCAGGATGTTTATCATCTGGGTCATGTTGGCGCGGTATGACTTGATGGAGATCGATATGCAGCATTCCGGCGCGGCGGACGGGAAGGGGAACAATGATACCAATAACAATGCCGCGAGGATGGCAGGGACGCTTGATTCGCGTGGTGTGGGGTATGCGGCTGCACGCTCGTGGGATTTCAACCCGTTTATGAACTTGTATTATTCGGGCCCGCCGCCCGCCGTTCTTGAGCGGGCGATCGAGTTTAAGAGCGAGGATGTGAAGATGGATGAGGTTACGGAGATGATGGCGGGAATTGTGACAGAGCTGATCCCCACGTGGAACAATAGGAATTTACCGCCAGAACTGCATGCGATGTTGCAGTTGACAATGCTCATTGATCGGGCGACGGATTTGCTGCGCAATGACTCCATTGAGGAGGTTAGCAAGCGTGCTGGGGTCTACTCAAGCGTGCTCCGCTTTGTCCAAAGGATTGGTGAGCATCCTGAGCTTAAGGATATTGTTCAAGGACAGCGGTATTGCAAGCGCAGCACCGCGGGCTTGCAGGCAATATGCGATACCTTGGAGAAGGATTGGGAGAAGGCGCTGATATTGGGTGAGAAGATCCCGTCGTTGGCGAAGAGGCTGGAACAGTTGGCGAAACAGAGCGAGATCATCCAGAAATATACTGCTACGAAGTGTATCAAGTCGACGTCGGAGGGGAAAGCGATGATGAAACTGTGTAATGAAATAACGACCATTTATAAAGCGATCGGCGAATCCACCGGTGCAGGAGACGCCCAGGAAACAACGATGAGGAAAACGGGGTTATTCGCTGAGGAGAAGTGGGTGAACTTCCACAAGAAGCGTTGCCTCGTTAGAAATGATGCCGTGCTTCGGCATGAGAATAGTGTATATGCGTCGGTCGCGTCTGGATTGACTGTGTGTGCGCCAGGTCGCATGAAGAAGTTGGTCACGGACATTGCGGGCCTGTCCACATCGTTGCCTCCGGGGATATTTGTTCAGGTGGGCGAGTCTCGGCCTGATGTGATGAGGTGTCTGATCATGGGCCATCCTGATACTCCTTATGCTTATGGTCTTTTCGAGTAAGTATAATCGTAGGGCCACAACGCTCTCTAGCTCATTCTTCTCGCCCGCTTGATAATTCGCGTGCGCTGTGCTAATTTTCGTGTTGGATAGTTTTGATATATTCTGCGATCAGAACTATCCCAAACGACCGCCTTTAGTGCACTGCCGCACGGCTGTGAACCATGGGGGAATCAGCCCAAACCTCCACGGCGATGGGAAAGGTACGTCTAACAAAAAAAAAGAAAAGAAAAGAAAAAGGCAATCCCCACAAAATTTGAATTATCCGTTTTTCTCCGCTGACATGACATGATACCCCATATATTTAAATAGTCTGCCTCTCACTCCTGGGGACCTGGAAAGAAGGCGACCAAGCCGCACAGTGGCAGCCCGACAAATCAACCATCCTATCCGTCCTCATCAGCTTGCAGGCGATGGTTCTCTCCGAAGACCCGTACCGCCAGGAACCAGCCCACAGCGGCGAAGTAGGACCACAGGCTGACGCCCAGGCGCGTAAATATATCCTCGACGCCAGGCCGCAGAACATCAAGTATGCAATGATTGACTGGCTCCGGGAGCCGGGCAAGCGCAACGGGATCTGGAAGGATGTCGTGCAGGCGCATTTCCGCATCAACAAGGCGCAGATCACGCAGAAGGTGAACGAGTGGGCGCGGGAGGACCCGAAGATTTCGAATTGGCATCCGTCCCCGCAGTTCACGATTCAGCGTAGGGTTTGTAACTTGCCGGTGGAGTTGAGGCGGGAGTTGGATAAGTTGGGTTAAACTGAGGGATTCTGGGAGGTGTTTTTTTCTCTCTCTTCTTTTTTCTCCCTTTTTTTTCCTTTTTCTTGCATATTTTCTGTTTGTTGTTCCTGCTCTTGCTTCTCATTTAAGATGCTCAAAAGACAATGGATGGATTTGGTGCTAGGTTGGAGTGAAAAACAAGCCTTTTAAATTGGATAGGAATTGGCTCTTTGTTTAGTTAGTTTTGGAAATGGATTTTCTGTGTGAATAGTTAGCCACAATGGCCATATCAATGGCAATATCAAAAAGATTATGTGAATATCAGAAGGGTAAGTTAGCAGTCTTTATCTGGAGATTACCATGCACATTTCCAATATATTGCAAAGGCGGAATCATAGCCAGCAAAGGTTGCTTGACAAATGAGTATCCCCAATAGATAACCGGAAGCATAACTCTGACAGCTTCTCCATGTTTTCGAAAAGGAGAGAGCTGAGTGGGATAGACAGATGTTTCCTCGCAGGTTGAGCACTGAGCTAAATATCTCTCCCGGATCACCGCAACCACCAGCATCCCTCTCGGCTTTGAGCGAAGAAACGAAAAAGCCACACGCCCCCAAACTGTTGAACCTATCTAAGCTCCCCAACCGGCCCGAGTTAGTGAGGTTCTTGGAGCCAGCCACATTTCCTACCCGCCTGGGACCAGCACGCCCTCCGCCCCTTAGCGCCCTCGGATGGCGTTGTTTGGCCGGTGTTTAACAATCAGTGACACAGCTTCGTGGCGTGATTGA
The DNA here is from genome assembly GCA_003206725.1 of Blastomyces emzantsi. NCBI lineage: Eukaryota > Fungi > Ascomycota > Eurotiomycetes > Onygenales > Ajellomycetaceae > Blastomyces > Blastomyces emzantsi. Next base: position 14,971 of record QGQJ01000039.1, on the reverse strand, counting down.
TGCTGATTGTTCGAGATAAGTTAGTTGACCTATGCAGGAGTATTGAAGCTTGTGCAGAAGAGGGCTGCGGCAAGTATCAATGTCTTGCAGCTCTCTCCCAGGCCATTTTTCAATATCTAATTTAATGATTAAATACAGAACTATCATCACCGAAGGGGGCCACTTCTTTTTTTGCCACCCCCGTGCTCTTATCTAAAGTTTTGCAAAAGCTACCAACCAAATCGAAGCGAAGGACGACGCCAGGGTTTGGCTCGATCCCCGCAGAGTGCCGGCGATGTGTTTTAGCTACTCCGTACAGGCCCCGGAGCAGGCCTTGCTCAGGGCTTGTGACTCCAAAACTTCTTCAATCGAAATCAAATCCTTGCGAGGATCAGTTCAGCCCCTTGACCCTGCTCGGCCGATTTTCTTCGATTGGGGCAAGGGACCACCAGCCTGACAGTTAGTTACTGTTTTACATGGACAGTACATAGGTGTCGACTGCCTCTAGGTTTTTACTTTGAGTTTGTTTTAGTGCTAACTATCTCGAGCTCTCGCTGCGTGGGCTGCAATTGGAAAATATCTGGCCCGCTCCCTGCTTGCTCGTTGGCCACCTTCAAGCTTGCAGCAAAAAAAGTAATATCTCCGACTCCATCAATCTGAAGCTCCCCCTCCCAGAAAAAAAACAAACAAAACAAAAAAATAACTCTCCGTCTCGCTGCTGGATACAAACTGAGCCCCAGCGTCGCGTGCTTGAACTTCTCCCGTCTCGTCTGGGTCTCTGGGCGCCGACTCCACGACCACCCCCACCCTCCCGTCGCTTCGCTCCACCAGGCCTGACATCTGGCACATGCGGGGAAAGGTATACGAGGTGCCCCAGGTATTTTTTTTGCTCCACAGCTCGTTCTCTAGGGTTTGATATCGGTTCAAAAACAGGCTGCTTCCCCCCCATGTTTACGACGTGATTCCTGCCTTAATTGTTGAACGCAGAAACTCGAGACGTTCTGTGGCTTCATTTTTCGGAACCCTACCCCTCTCCTTATCCCTAACTTTGAACTCCGGTCATCTCAGGTATATTCCAGTAATTACTAGAGTGTTGCCGATATGGAAGTAGGACGGGCCGATTCTGGCGCGCCGCTGCGACGCGGTTCGGCAGATGCAAAGGCGGATGCTGCGCTGGAGAAAATGGGCTACAAAGGAGAATTGCCGCGACATCTGGGCATGATGAGTGTATTGGGATTGTATGTTTAGCTTGCTCTATCACTGTTTTGATTCCCTGGTTTTTTTTTTTTTTTTGGAGAATGATATCCCACATGGTGTCGGGTATTACAACACAAGCTAACAATGGGGGAATCAAATTTTGTAGGTCCTTTGCTATCATGGCCGCTCCATTCGGTCTAAGTACAACACTGTATATCAACCTGGTAGACGGACTCAGCGTCACTATCCTCTGGGGCTGGGTGTTGGTCACGCTCATCTCCATCGCAATTGCCGCATCCCTTGCTGAAATCTGCTCGGTTTATCCTACAGCCGGTGGTGTATACTATTGGAGCGCAATGTTGTCCACAAAAGAATGGGCCCCGTTGATGTCATTTATCGACGGTTGGCTGACCCTTGTGGGCAACTGGACTGTCACGCTCAGCATCAATTTCTCAGGAGGCCAGTTGATTCTCAGTGCAATTTCGCTGTGGAGAGAGGATTTTGTCCCCAATGAGTGGCAGACTATCTTGATGTTCTGGGCTGTGATGATGGTTTGCGCTTTGGTGAATGTGTTTGGCGCAAAGTATCTTGACCTCATCAACAAAGTCTGCATATACTGGACGGCAGCAAGCGTTATAATTATCATGGTCACGCTACTGACGATGGCAAAGCATAAGAACCATGCCAGCTTTGTGTTTGGACACTTCGACGCTTCGACGAGTGGTTGGTGCGTACTTTTGATTAACTCCCCCCTCCCCTAAACCAATCCGCTTTGCCATTTAACATCATTTAAACGGTCTCTTTCCAACCGCCAATACTAATCCCTCTCTCACCAGGCCGAGCGGCTGGGCTTTCTTCGTCGGCTTACTCCAAGCCGCATACACCCTAACCGGCTACGGCATGGTAGCCGCAATGTGCGAAGAGACCCAAAACCCGCACCGCGAGGTGCCCAAGGCCATCGTGCTATCCGTCGTAGCAGCCGGTATCACCGGCCTCTGCTACATCCTCCCAGTCCTCTTTGTCCTCCCACCCGTCGAGCTGCTGCGGGCCGTCGCCAACGGCCAGCCAATCGGTCTCCTCTTCAAGACCGTAACGGGTTCCGCAGCCGGCGGCTTCGGCCTCCTCTTCCTCATCCTGGGCATCCAGCTCTTTGCCGGAATCGGCGCACTGACCGCCGCCAGCCGCTGCACGTACGCCTTTGCGCGCGACGGCGCCATCCCGGGCTCCAGACTCTGGCGGAAGGTTAGCAAGCGCTTCGACGTGCCGCTGTGGGGTATTATCTTGTCGACCATCGTCGACTGTCTGCTGGGGCTGATATTTTTCGGCTCCAGCGCGGCGTTCAACTCATTCACGGGGGTCGCGACCATCTGCCTCTCGGCGTCGTATGGGGTGCCGATTCTCGTCTCCGTCGTGCGCGGGCGGCAGAAGGTGCGCAACGCGCCGTTCTCGCTGGGCAGGTTCGGGTACGCGATTAATATGGTGGCCGTGTCGTGGATTACGCTGGCGATTGCGCTGTTCTGCATGCCCGTCTCCTTACCAGTGACGGCGTCCACGATGAATTATGCAAGCGTGGTGTTTGCGGGGTTTGCGACGATTAGTGTTGTTTGGTACTTTGTGCGGGCGCGCAAGGAGTTTACGGGCCCGCCTATCATGTTGGAGGGTGAGGATGCGAGGGAGAGTGCGGCTGTGATTCCAGAGAAGATTTCGCCGCATGTTGAGGAAGGGTCTGGGTCTGAGGAGCGGGATCAGGCGTATATGAAGACGGAATAGTATGATGAGTTCTATTGATAGAAGGGGGGGGAGGTTGATGACATGGATTTTGAACTGTTGGTTAAACGGCCGGAAGAGCGATGCCCTCATGCTTTCATACGTGAGTTTTTTTTTCCATGTTTGATCAAACAGGTTCTATGTAGGGATAGATTCATCATTTATGTATTTTGCCGTTCATTGGTGAACATCCCGCTACACCTTTCTTTCTTATCAGTCATATGATGACGGCACCACCCCATTGCTCAAGCCACTGTCCATTCCATCCCTCTAGGACTTCGCTGTAGCTTTGGTTTCTGAAATCTTGCATCCAACGTCAACGTCCTGTGTGAAGTATACTCAGGTAGTGACTCCCGTAGCGAATAATAACAAGAAAGGGCGATATTCCCCCGACAAAAGCATTTTCCCGTGCCCTGCTTGCAATTCGGACGTAACCCTTAGTTATATCCGCGACGCCACACGGCCGTCAGTCTAATTCTAGCCAGATGTTCCGAAACGAACATGTGCAATGGATGAACCGTGGATTGTTCCGCGAACGGGGTATCGTGCTACCTGACAAGATCAAAGGGGCTTTTCCAGAACAAATATTATCACCACTGTGTCTGTGTTCCATATGCAAGTTACAGACTGTATCCCGCCTTTGTGTGTTCAGTGAAATCAAAAAGGTCTAAACCAGCTACCGAATGTAGTAGGTTAAAAACCAAACAAGGGATGACTGACCTCAGAAAACTTCCCAAGGGCCCTTCTCCTCTATCGAATTACCGCTTTGGGAAATCCGAGTCTCACATCGCTGTTTGGTCTGCAGCAAACAACCGCCACAAACGAGCGCCGGATCCCGGATTCGGGGACCCTCGTCCATCAAGTTGCCCAATTGCTTGAGAACTTGGAGGGGCTTTTTGGACCGGGACCTCGGATAACTCGTTCGCTAAGCTTGTTGGGCGAACCTAATTTTGCAGTTAGCCGGCGAGCTAGCTCCTAGGACACATGGCAGGATGAGGTCTTTGGGAACACGAACTGCTATAACGAGTTAAGGTGGTGGATGGTGTGAAGAACACCTTCGTGATAGTTTTCGCAGCAGCTGTTATCCACCCACCCAGACGGTTGTTCTCATGGCGGCAGCTAGTTTTATACCAGCACAGCTAAGTTAGTGAAGCTTTCACACTATCATCAACGATCAACGCCTCGTCTTTGGCCGTATTCCGCAGGTCAATTGCTTTCAATGCTTCCATTCCACTCTGCCCCCGCACAGTGCCCGGGATAATGCTCGAATATGTGCCCGCTTCCTGCCTCCACAGGAAAGTCTATTTTGTACAGTCGACAGATGCCTAGGCAAGTTGTGACTTGTCCGTGGATTTATCTCCTACAATTGTTGGTTTTTGCCCCCCCCTGAAGTCTCCGGTGGAGTGCGGGGGGGGATGATGGGAGGAGTATGGGATGATGGCGTCTTGTTCGTTCCTTGTACAGTTTTGCCCGCCGGCTGGGAGAAAATAAATAAGCAGAGCAGTGGTTAGTTACTCTTTGTGAAGAATAACACCGCGCTCTCTTCTTTGCTTTCTTTCTCTCTCTCTCTCTTTCTCTCTCTCTCTCTCTCTCTCTCTCTATACAATCTCCTTCCTTCCTCCATCATAGCTCCAGAGGGTATTATCATCAAGAAGAGTAATACGTACCAGCTTGCTGTTCTCATCTTCTCATCTTCTCCAACCCCCCTCCGGTGTACCCTTCGTTGAATATATCTCTGCAATTTGACCTGGTTATTAAACCCAATGTCTCCCACCGGACAGCGAGTTGCCCAGGTTGCTGGCATGCTCGGCACCCCAAAGTCTCCGGATGAGCTTCCCTGGGATCCTGATAATACAAAACTGCCCCTCCGCAAGGACCTGCCAAAGATCCCCGGTGCGCCTGATGGCGCCGCTTGGGTCTGGGGGAAAAATGACTATGTGCGTGGAGCGCGCTTCCTTTTTCTATTTGACATCTATATATCGGATACCAAACACGGAGGACTAACATGCTATGTTTTTTTTCTTCTTTTTCTTTGCGCCAAACAGATTGGTAGATTGAATCTGCTCACGCCAACCCGAGTCAAGGCCGCAGCCGACGAGATCAAGACCGGGGAGATTGTGCCTCTCAAGTATGCTGCTAGCCCACCAATCGAACCAGAACTTTATCCTTCTATTGTCTAAGAGAAATTTTATGTTTCAAATGAAACTGACTGAAATTGTCATGTCACAGCCTTCCGTTGAACGTCCCAGAACAGCCAGGATTTGGCCGCGAGAAATTCGTCCACTCGATCAAGGCCCTGGTCCCAGGAATTGTGTATGACGACAATTATCAGCTCAACACGCAAAGTGGAACTCAGTGGGACGGCTTCAGACATGTATGTGTGCTACTTGTTATTCACATAAAGTAGGCGCATTGAACGCGCTAACATAGGCATTGACCGCAGTTTGCCCACATCGCAACCCAAACATTTTACAACGGGGTAAGCAAAATCTTTATTTTTAAAATCCCATTATCCGGACAATAAAAAATGCAAATCCCCTATTAACACTCCCTCTCCAGACCAAAGAAGACGACATCGTCGGCCCCAAGGCCAACCACAACTGCAGCATCCACCACTGGGCCGAACACGGCATCGCCGGCCGCGGCGTCCTCCTCGACTACCGCTCCTACGCCAAAGCCAACAACATCACCTACGACCCATACACCCCGCACGCCATCACCTTCGATGAACTCCAGAAATGCGGCAAGGCCCAGGGCATCGACATCCGCCCCGAATCGCAAGGCGGCGACATCAAAGTCGGCGATCTCCTCCTGATCCGCTCAGGGTTCGTGGAGGCTTACCACGAGCGCAGTCCCGAGGAACGCACGCGGCTCGCCCTGCGCGGACACGGGAAGGGGGATGGCCAGCCAGATACCTCAGGCGAGGTCGAACAGTATGCGGGCGTGGCGCAGGAAGACGCCATGCTCGATTGGTTGCACGACTGTTACTTCGCGGCTGTGGCGGGCGATGCGCCTGCGTTTGAACGCTGGCCGACTCCCGTCGAATATTACATGCATGAACACATCCTTGCACTCTGGGGGATGCCGCTGGGGGAGATGTGGAATTTGGAGGCGTTGGCGGAGAAATGTCGTGAGAGGGGGCGGTATTTCTTTTTCGTGACTAGTGCGCCTGCGAATGTAAAGGGTAAGTTACTTTGTTTTGCTCCCTTGTTTCCCCTTTCTGTTTCTTTGTGTGTTTTCATGGGGCCCCCACATGCCTAATTTATCCCCTTCCCCCCACCTCAGCTCCTACTTGCATGCTCGCATACTCTTTCACTATATCTTCTTTTTTTTCTGGCTTTCACTGTACTAATCACCTTCACTAGGCGGCGTCGGCTCCCACGCAAACGTAACTGCAATCTTCTAAATTAGACATAAGAAGAAGAATGGCAATGGAAAACAGTGCAAGGAGGGGAGGTCAGAGGTCAAGCGATTTAAGCACGGCGAAAGTGGAGTTGAATTTCATGTTATTCCAAATAAAAGGGGGTGGTAGTGTCCTTTTTTTTCTTTTTCTTCTTTTCTTTTTTTGTTTTGTCCCCTTCTTCATTCTCCGTGAAACGATGCATGGTGATGTAGTAGCTATGACATGTCCCCCTTATTTTATTTTATTTTAACTTTATGCACGGGGTGTATTTTGCATTTGCATATGCAACTAGATTGGGTTGGCCGCAGTCGGCTACCCTGTTGTAGTTAAGAATGCATACATATTGTGAATGATATGGTTGTATTACCATATCTTATCTTTCTTCGCTGCCTTGTTTTGTGTTGCTGCGAAGCTCAATTTCCTTCTTCCACCGAATCATGACGAGATGTTGAAATACGTAGCGCGCTTCTATCTTGTAAAACCTGGCCTTCTCTTTTCCAGCGTTATGTGCTTTCAAGCGAGTTTATTGATATCAAAACTATATCTGCTCTCCTTGTATGAAAATATCAAGTGCCACAATGGATGCCAAAGCAGAGTTATTGCAGTAGTGTAATTCTTATAACTATAGTAAGAAGAAAGATTCCAAATATAATTCTAGGATAACCCGTATGAGCCATATGTGATGGTAACGTACGAAATTTCCATGATATCTAGATTCTAGTACGGTTGCGGTTGCCATTGCTTACCTGCGTTTCCGCAAGCTCAACAAACGGAAAACAGTATATACCTGAGCAATCAATCCTCAAAACCACGCAAGGGAAAAAGGTAAATTGTACTCGAGCTAAACAGCATAAACATCAAAGACATAATAATATACTCAAGTTTTTACAACTTTGCCTTCCCAGCTTCCTCTTCCTCCTTATCGTGCGCCTGCCGCGTCGTGGATTTTTCAACCCTGTTTGGCCCGATAAATCCAAACAGATATGCACCAATCTTGCGCATTTGAATCTCTTCGGAGCCCTCCGTGATGCGATAGCGACGGAAATGACGGTATATGTGCTCAAACGGCTTGTGGCGGGAGTAGCCGTTGCCGCCATGAATCTGTTTTAAAATTAAACCATGCGTTAGCAGTTCCCTTTTCAGGTAAATGCATCGCAAAAATTGGAGAATAACAGCGCCGGGTTTGTGGGGCGGGGAGGGATTCATAAATGTTATATTACTTACTTGAATAGCCCTATCTGCCGCCTGACAACACAGCCGATTCGCCCAGAAGTTACACATAGCCACCTTATGCGTCAACCGCTTCTCAATTTCCACCCACGGCTTCTTGGACCCAGGCACGGGCGAGTCGATATGACCCCCACATTCCGCCGTGACCTGATCCATCTCCCACCCAGTGCGCAATATCAACAATCTCAACATCTCCACCTGCGTCATCAGCTCCACCACCTGGAACTGAATCGCCTGCTGATCCGCCAGCGTGTTTCCCTTGCCCCAAATCTCCCTCTCCTTGGCATACTCGATTGCCTTATCGAGACAGAAGCGTGCAGCGCCGCACGACGACGCCGCCTGCCGGATCCGGTTCTCGTGCACAAACGTCTGTGCAATCGCAAGACCCTTATCCAATTCCCCCAGCACCGCAGAGCGCGGCACGAAGACGTCCTCTATACCCACCGTCGCGTGGTCCGTGGGCATGTTCAGCGTCCATTCGTAGCTGAGGATGTTGACGCCCGGTGTCTCGCGTGGGACGAGGAAGGCGGTGATCCCCCGTGCCGAGCCCGGTGTGCCGGACGTCCGCGCGAAGATGATCATGTGCGTACAGTTGTGCGCGCCCGTCTGCCACTTTTTGGCGCCGTTTATTACGAAGCCGTCCACGGCGTTGGTAGGGCCTGAACCTACCGGGTATTCTCGCCGAGCTGGGCGGGCATTCGTCTCCATGAAGGTGGCATCGCTGCCATGCTTGGGCTCTGTCAGGCCAAACGTAGCGCGGAATTGACCCTTCAAGTGGGCGGGGATGAGGGTGCTGCGCTGCTCTTCGTTCCCAAAGTGGTGCAGCATGAGCACGATTGGGAAATTGCCGATGACGCTGTGTTCGTTTTGGAGGTCGTTTGCGAGCGAGACGCCGCCTCCATAGACAGGGTGCGAGGCTAGGTGGTAGCGGATAGCGCACATCCAGAGGTTTGTGTTCGGGTTAGCTTGCCCACCGTATATTTTGGGAAGTGAGAATCGGTAGAAGCCTGCCTGGTCGGAGAGTTTACGTGCTTGGGCTAAGGTATAGACGGGGAGCATTAGTACAATGTTTGAGCATGTAGTAATAGTATTTGATCCGCAAAAAGTTGTATATTATGGTGTTTGTCTAACCTAGTAGCGCTTCCCATTCTTTACGTGGTAATCCTCCATTATCCCAATCAGTTCGTGCATGTTCTCGTCGATAGTCAAAGAAACGATTGTTATCCCCAGCATGCTGTAAGGGGAGGATGGTGTTCTCAATGAATTTGTCGAGCGAGGAAATGTAAGAAACTAGATCTGCTGGAAGATCGAAATTCATGCTGCTCTGAGATTGCGACATGATAATCAAATTTTGTGGATATAAACAATTGAAGAAGTGAAGCTTTTGACCAGCTGGCGACAGGGTTCTTAATGTTTATATTTGCGCACCTGTTTCAAAGATGAGCGAGGGTTGTTGTGAGATAATAAATTCCAAGAAAAAAAAAAATAGTATATTAGAATATAAGAAGCTGGTAAAAACAAGGAGTTAACTAATACTAGAAGCCCGTAACTATATCATCGACGTCCGTCAAGGTATCATTGCACTGGGATGAGGACTGCTGTTGATAGCTCTGGCTGCTGGGAGCCGCCCCCCCGCAATTTTAGGGCGATAGAGCCGAGCCGAGACCTTGACTCCTCGGTGAGGTTTCCGCTAGTTCGGCTATCATGGGCCAGCGCCAAGCGCGCTGCTGGATTTTTGACGACCAAACATTTGTTTTTCGAAGCAATTCTTGAAAGATTTCTGGGGCAAGATCCATGAATAATAGTAGGTGACGGGTTGGACGCGATGATATCGGCGTTCAAAAAAGGTGGTGACAATTGAAAGCATCGAATCCTTGAAACCCGTCCTTGAAAATTGCTCTGCAGCTCATGGCTCTAGCTTGTTGCCATCATATCAAAGCTTCCCACGCGTTTGTCTGTCAGGTCTCCATGGGATAAGCAAGTTGTGTCTATCCGGACGATGGCTGTCTCTGTAATCTGTATGGGAGGTTGCCAAATAGCCGCTGAGAAACTTAGCGCTTAACTATTTGGTAGCCGCCAGCTTATCGCCAGCCAATCAGGAGAAAAGGGGTTTATAGAAATGTCATCTTCACCATTGATTTTTCATATTTCTCAAGACTAAAATCTAATTCTTTCGAACTTTTTCTAATGCTAATTTTATTCTCTAATTCTCTAATCTTTAAGTCTCTAATCTAAACTAACTGAGTGCTGAGAATTCAGAGGATGGAGAAGAGAGGCAGAGGGGTGTATTAGTAAATATTTATGTACTACGGATTAAGTTAACTAACTAATAACTTACATGTCCAATACGAGCATGATGGAAAATCTAGTGTTTACGAAGATACATTCCCCCTTTTTGATTACTAAATGTTTTTATATCAATACGGAGCGGCCTCTTTCATCCGCAAGATGAAAAAACGCCTGATCACCCGAGCAACTGTTATCTGCATGTACGGGCCTGTTGTTCACATTCCCCGTCACTTCTATACAGGACAAAATTTTACAACCTCCAAACTCGCACTGATCACCGACAGTCTCTAAAGCATATAGCATAATCTTTGACCAACCAATCGCTCAGTTGACCCTTCATACAACCTTTCCCAGCCAAGCATGTGCATCTTATGACTTCACTCAGTTTGAATCCACAGGCCTAACCATCTTGTAGGGAAAGGGGTATCCAACATATGATCTTCCTTGCGGATGCTCCCCCCCCCCCGCGAACCTCAGTAGGCCTCCTTCTGCCCCAGTCAGCTAGGTTTCGACATAGCTTGCACTAATTTAGAGAAGGCGGGAAAAAGGCCCAATGCTTCCCTTCAAATTTTCCTCCAGGCAACGAAGCGGCGTGTCGCAAATTCCAACGGAAATAGTCTTCCACATGGGAAGCTTCATGGAGAAGGATAGTTTAAATCCTTTGATACAGACGCAAAAGGGTTTCGCCAGCATCCTCACACAACAGCTCTATTTCCGCGGTTTGGGTCTCCGGACAATAACGGGGTCAGTCATTCGTGAAAATCCCAACTGTCCTGACGGAGTTTTTACCGGCAGAATCTTCGAGTGCGCTTCAAGATGGAAATCGGAACTTGTCGCCATGCAACTATTGAAGATGGCAGGGCTCACGTTCAGTTGCATCCCCTACGAAAACCAAAACAAGATATATTTCCTTGGTATTATGCTTGTGATGGCGGCAGCAGGCAATGTGAAAATGGTGGAGCTATATTTGAAGATTAATTCCAACGTCGATGAAGAGGACGGGGAGGGGCGGACGGCGCTACACTGGGCCATCTTGATTCTTGACAAGGCATGAAGCCGTGACCAGAATGCTCTTGAAGGCGGGCGCAAATCCTACCCATGCAGACGAAACGGGTTTAACACCCCATCATGCTTCAAGTGGAAGTACATAGGTCCCAATCTATTCTCAACATGTTGATTGAGTCAGCTCACAAATCTGGCAACGATATTTTTGGAACGAACTGTGATGGGGAAACAGCATTGCATGTGGCCGCGAAACATGGAAATATCGATGCGATGCAGCTATTTCTCGATCTCGGAGCTGATGCCTCGAAAAGGGACTGTTTGGGCTATTATCCGCGGTTAAGGGCGATTACGAGCATGCCCCTAAGCCTTACTCGACCTATAGTTCAAGCGATGGTGGAAGCCTTTGGCGAAGTTTCAACACCGAATTCTATGGGTCAAACGCCTCTTCATTTTGCAGTGGAATTTTCAGTAGGGTGGCATAGTAGATTTCCTTCTAGCGGCGGGGGCAGATATGACCGCTTGGAATAGGGATTGGAAAACGCCAGTTGACCTCGCTGTCTCACAAAAAAGCAGCTGTGGTGGTATTCTTATCTCGCTGATTCGGCACGGAGCAAACCCTTTTTACTCCCAGGGGAGGTGTGTTAAATCGCCAATAGAAATTATTTTCAGAAGAACATCACCTGCATGGGTAACAAGTCGACTCCGATTGGCGCGCGAACTGCACAATTTTGCGACTCATATCTCGCGCTCCTGTCGTTGAGGTAGAACATGAGGAATTTGTATCCAACCATTTCCGGTTATGCCTAAGAGAGATAGATATAGCTACGTAGGGAGCCTCCATGTAGAGGCCAGCAGCCTGACTTTGCCCTTGCATTGCACACTCTTTGCTTAATTCCCACCAAACCGCAAACCATTGAAACGACGGAAAAATTAATCCACGGTATCATCCGCTCTGGCGCTAACCTTTTAACCAAAGACACCCACGGCTTGCCCTCCGTTCCATTACGCTGCTCCAGAGCGGAAAGAAGGAGGTCATGCAATTTTTTTTTTTTTTTTTTCAAATGGGGACACATTGCTTATTGCGTCAAATACGGTGGTGTAAATTCCACCCGCTTGATGTTCAACGATGTCGTAGGGCTTCTCATTGCAGGCCGTGCGGAGGGACGCGCTAATACGTGATGAGGATGGGGTGTGTGGCATTGAAAGATGGGCGATGTCTATTATCCACGATCATCTAAGTTTTGTCGTGGTGAATCGACTTCTCGCGAGAGTCAGAATTCTTACCTGTTTAGGGGACTGTGATGAGACATACTGGCTACGCTAGGAACTTGTTTTTCTTTCGAAGCGGCAAGTAACTGATGGTGGGAATGCACATATCCATGGTTGAGTAGTAAGTATAGAGCGGCATGTGAAATATGGAATTGGCGCAATTTCGAAAACAGTTTTGCGGATGAAGGTCAGATGGATGTATGTATCACCATCTCATGTCGAATTGAATACTGCCGAAGGATGCGGATGAGTTGAGGTTAACATGAATTCTTTTGCCATTTTCCTTTAGTTCCTTTATGGTCAGCTAAATACCCGAAGGTATCATAATCTTATACGTCTCTAAGATCGTGAGGCAGAGACGTACTAGAAGAGTTTTCTCTCTTGAACAAGTGCTGGTTATGGAACAAAAGTCTCCAAGTGAACCGTTCCATATCAGTTTACTAATTGACTGTTGCTACTACTTACGGAGACAAGCGCTCAGTTGGATCTTAAATAGTAAGCAAACAAGCGGATGGGTTTTTTTCCGGAGGGCCACCAATTTCAATCAAAGGTTCATAGCAAAAGGGCATGTAGAGACGATGAAATGTGGAGGCTATTCTTGCTTCCCTCAGGTTACCGTAATTGCAAATATTTGTTCAGAAAACAGATGGTACTGGAGAAAATGGAGTACAATTCTTGAACGCATTAATTAACTATCTATTTATAACCGTTTTACCATCTACCACCCACGGCAGCGGAACCATACATCCTGCACTCTATCCTTTTCAGCACCTTCCAAGCTCGAATCCACCACCAACAAGTAGCTGAACCCAGCAATACAAATACAGCAGTGATTCGGCCAGATCCGAATCTTCTCTCCAATCTTCAGCGGCCGAATATTATCCCTCGCGCCATGCCAGGCCAGAATACCATGTTCCTGGCTAATGCGGTCCATAATCCACCCCTTACGCTCTCCCTCGGGATCATACCACCCGGACTCCGCCGTTCGGGTCCCCTCCCCATCTTCCAGCCAGGGCGTCACGACGCCCCACCCAGGATAACTACGGCACGCTTCTCGACCAAGACATAAGCAGCCGCTCGCGGCAAGTGCCTCTGGCTGTGCTCTGTGCGGATATAGACTGCCCACCTCTGCCAGGACGGTGATGGCGATGTCATCGAAAGAGAGATTGGACGAGGTTGGGCGGGCGTGTGCGGCGAGCTGTTGCATGTCCAGAGTCACGTATGCGCCGGCATGTAGCTCGATGTCATAGGACGCTTTGGAACGGTCGAATAACTCCTTGACGCGCTTGGTTGTGGGATCAAGCGTATCGGGGGAGGTGAGGTTCTGGGCTGCGGTGGTGGTTGGCGTTGCGCCGACGGTGATCAGGAAACGGCGGCCGGCATATTTGCCCACCGTCGAGGCATAGGCGGCAGCGATCGTGCATCGCTCGACCTCATGCGCCAGGTAATCCATGGCTTCGTTCGTGCTATCTGAACTATAGCTGTGGCCTAGATGGCTGTAGAAGCCACGCAGAGATATCCCGGCATTGCCGTCATGCTCGGCAGCATGGAGGGCTGCGAGGAGATCTTTAAATTGCTGGGAGTCCGGCGCGATGCCGGCTCTGTTGTATCCGGTATCAAGTTTGACAAAGACCCCGACAGTGTCTGAGGTGAGTTCTCGGTATCGAGAGAGGAAAGGGATGATATCTGGATTATCCACGAGCACAGATATGCTCGATTTTCCTAGCGCTTTGCCTAGCGCTGCAAGCCGTTTGAAACAGGATGGTCGAACAGGCAGGCCATAGATGAGCTATAGAAGAAAGGTTATTAGAAATTTAAATGTTCAAAACGCTGCAGAGAAGGCATGAAATTATTTTTTTCTTACGTCAGTAGACCTGCCATTGGCTTTGCATTCCTCCAGGTACGGTTGTAGGTGCTCAGCCTCTGCGAGAGTGGAAACCACCAATCGAATCGGATCGTTCTTCTCCCCTACTTGGAACTTCGTGAGCTCCGTGGTCTGTTTGGCAAAACAGTCAGCAAGTTCCAGTTTCATAATATATGTACATATATGTCACGTAAACCTGCGTAAAAAGCCGATATTCTATCTTGACAGACCAGGCTCATGGAAAAACGGTAGGGAGTTTGGATTCTTCATGGTACCTTGTGAGTTTTAACATGAGAGCGGAAAAGAACCCCCAGGGCATCTGCTGCATCGAGCATGAGCTGGCAATTCCTGCGTGCAACATCGACGTCTATAATTGCAGCTGGGCCGTCGACATCGCGAAGCATCCGCCCAACATACTGGGCTTTGAGTTCGTCGCGCGAGGCGTTGGGGTAGTTGGTCACGCCGGCCATTGTGAGGAGATGGGGATACTGTCGATGTCTCTTTTTTTTCCCTTTTGTTTTTCCCCCCTTTTTTCTTTTTCTTCGTACGGCCTACAAGAAGAATGAATTGGTATTTGAATTGGAAGATTGGTGGTGGTCCTGGCCGTTTTATTTGATATAAAGCGGGGGGTTCGGGGGTTCTTTAACCAAAAGCGATGTCCGGTGTGTCCGGCAATTCAGCCCCGCTAAGTTACTCCGCAGCTGAAGTTCGTTGTGTAGTAGCGTACAGGACTTGCTTTGCTTACTCTCCTGCTGGTATTTGGATTCGAAGGATTATTTGTCTGCCAAAGAAGTTCCCACATGTTGTCTCCCATATCGCCATATCGGCCGGGTGGTGGTGGTGGTGGTGGTGGTGAGGTTTGTATGTACAGTACAGTACAATGTACCCCCACGCTCTGGCCGCTGCGTGGGATGGACCGTTGATACTTCTGAGAACATCCCACTTCGCCCATTCTGCCGAGGCTGCCG
>QGQJ01000387.1:0-24325 GCA_003206725.1 Blastomyces emzantsi | reverse complement strand
CAGAATAATCTGAGTGACTGATCTTCTTAGATATTCAGGATATTCTGAGTGACTGAGTCACTGAGCCACTGAGAATATCTCAGATACCTGAGAGGGTCAGGTTATAACTCACCTAACCCAGACCCCCGATACCTAGTGTCACATGACGTTCTGGGCCCGATCAGAGAGTCAAACCCATCTTTGCTCTATTTGCCCACTTGCAGCCTGGACTCTTCAACAACACAACCTTCACTTCTTCTTCTACTTCTACTTCTTCTTCTTCTTCTTCTTCTTCTTCTTCTTCTTCTTCTTTACAAGTTGTCTTGATTCTCCCCTTCTACCTAGCCCCCCTCAACCGGCCATCCCCCCGAGTGCGCCATAGACAAAAACGATCGCTACATCCCCAAATCCAAACCATATTACTTCTACTTCCTTTGTCCTCAGCCTACGAACCCAATTGACGACCTTGTGTAAAATTCCTTCCGGCTTCAGCCTGGCTTTTCATATCGCAGAACATTTGTAGCCATGTCTCTTTCCATAAATCGACTAACAGAGGAACGGTCAGTCCGGCGCAGTCCATGAGTACCATTTTTAGTTGTGCAAGTTTTTTTGGTAAGATTCGCTCTTACTGACGAATATGTCTCTGCTTCCTTTGCGTTTCAGAAAACAATGGAGAAAAAACCATCCCTACGGCTTCTATGCGAAGCCACGTAGGAATGCGGCTGGTGCGCAGGACATGAAGTACTGGGAGTGTGGCATACCTGGTAAAGAGAAGACCATATGGGCTGGGGGCTTGTTCAAGTTGGAAGTTATCTTTCCAGAAGGTAATGTGTTACATCAGCATCGCTCACTTGTTTTTATTTTTTATTATTTTTAGATACCTACATGAAGAAAGCGATTTCTAACTGAGCTCCACTCTACAGAGTATCCTACGAAACCCCCAAAGTGTATGTCCTCTTTCAACAATATAACTTCTCGTCTATGGAGTTATGATCGATGGGGGGTTTTGGGAACTAACCTGGCGCAGGCAAATTCGTACCACCACTCTTCCACCCAAACGTCTACCCCTCCGGCACCGTCTGCCTGTCCATCCTAAACGAAGAGGAAGGTTGGAGACCAGCGATCACCATCCCACAGATCCTTCTCGGTATCCAGGATCTTCTAGACGACCCTAACCCGGAGTCCCCTGCCCAAGCTGAAGCATATACCCTATTCAAGAAAGACCGTGCGGCGTACGAAAAGAAAGTGAGGCAAGTTGTCAGGGAGAATCCGGGCCTGTAGCATTTGTAAATGGGCTTCAACGATGTCCCGATGGTAGTGCCTGGGGTGTTGGGCGAAGGCGCTTTTCTTCGTTTATAGCAGGGCGTCTTGGTTGTTATTTATTTTCCTTTTGCCGATCTCATTGTTTTTGTCGTCTTCCACGATTTATTGTTTTTAAACCCCCCCCCAATGCGCTTCCTTTTTTGCATGGCTCCTATTTCCTTCTCTTCTGTTACGTATGCCGGATTAGGTACTCCAGACTCCAGACTCCACGATAAATGACATTCGACGTAGTAACGAATTCTATTCTCTTGGGTAACCCTTTGGCGGAAGATTAAAGATATCCTAGCTTTACGGAAGGTGAATTGGTTGAAGTATATAGTGGGTATGCGCTTCAACTGCTTCACTTTTACATCAAGTAGTTACGTAAGGAGCGCACGTTATAATTAACTAACCATTTCATTTTACTCTTTAAAATGTTGTCCTGTCCATCTTATTTAGAATGAGAGGCCGAAACTCGGCGCTTACAGCTGCGAATGGTTGAGCTTTGACGGTGGGTAAGGTAGGGATAATTGAGTCGGCGGTCGGTAGACTGCATCTGCGACATGGGTGTAAGTAACCCCAGGGGCAACATGGAGTCATGGACTGAGATAAGCAAGGGTAAAGATAAGAAATAGTATTGAATTCTTTGGGAGGACTGTCTCCGTGAAGGCAGACACGGTTGCGCCCTATACAGACATTAATTGTTTATTCCGACGGGTACCTAGGTACCTGATAATGCGTGGCGTCGTTCCTGAAGCACCGAAATACCGAGCTGAGGGAAGAGAGGCAAAAAGGGCGAAAAAAAGAGAAAAAAAGCATATCTTATCAGTAGTTAGGGAAAAAAAACCTAAAAAGCGACTCCCACGCCCCCGCCATTATTATTCCAAGCAATGACTCAAACTTTTTAGGGGCCCGAAAGGCTAAATCGACGGGCGAAGGAAAAAAAAAAAGGAAAAAAAAAAAAGAAAGAAAAGAGGGCGGCCAACCCTTGATCGACCCCTCCCTCCCCTCCGACTTCGCGTGTCTGTCTCCCGTACTTCTTCTTTCTGTCTATCCCGCACCGAGAAGAAAAAAAAAAGTTCGTCCTGCTTTCTGTCCTCTTGTTTTCCTCTTTTACTTAATATCATCCTACCAATTCATTCTCTCTCTTTTTTTTTTATATTTCCTCAGGCCCGTGAATTTCACTCCCTTCTTTGAGTGTCGTACCTCTCCATCCCTCTCCGGTACAGAAGAAGCAGCAGGACGGGACCAGCCATGTGTGGGATTTTCGCTTGTCACTGGTATGTACACTACAGCCCGGCCATTTGTCACTCAGGAAAAAAACGGGATTTATGAAACCACATATCCTTCCACTTGAGAAATCTGTAAATTGAAAAAAAGAAAAAGAAAAAAAGAACAGCTTGATACTGACGTGTTCTTCTACAAATGCAGTCACCCAGATGTGCAAAAGTTCAAGCCTACGGCTTTGCGCATGGCGAAAGCGTGAGTGGTTTCAACCTCCCCCTGCCACCACAGCCGGCCTGGCTTGGTGGTCCCTTGCTTTTGGAGATTTTAAATAAAAGAGAAAATGGACCGAGTTGCTAAAGTACTACTTGTTATTTGAAATCTACAGCGTGCGCCATCGTGGTCCCGATTGGAGTGAGTCACACCCACGCACACATACATCCCTTGTTCGGTGTTTTTAGAGTGGTGGAGGATGGGGGTGGGTTGGAGGAGGAGGAGGAGAAAAGACCCTGTTATCTATCATCAACTTTTACTGCTTGTTCATGGCGACTGACATATATATCTACCCTTCTTTACTATAGGTGGGAACTTCGTTGCAAACAACACAAGTCAGTATACCGTGCAGATACAGCCCCTTTCTATTACAGCCAGGGACGGGCTCCCGTTCCACCGTCCATCGGGACTTTGGCTGACCTGGCATCCTATCTTACTCTCTAGTCCTTGCACACGAACGGTTGAGCATTGTTGGTGTTGATTCTGGCGCCCAGCCTCTGGTCAATGACGATGGCACCCTTGCCCTGGCCGTCAACGGCGAAATTTATAACCACAGAATTCTGCGAAAAGGTCTGAAAACTCCATACAACTTCAAGACACATTCAGATTGCGAAGTTATTATCCCACTCGTGAGTCCAAATTCCTGCAATCTCCCCCTCTCCTTTTTTCGCTTGATGTTGCGGGTTGCTCTAACTTCCTTTTGCCCCTGATGTTAGTACTTGGAACATGGCATCGACGCCCCTAAATTCCTCGACGGCATGTTCTCGTGGGTCCTGTTTGACAAGAAGGAAAACAGAGTCGTCGCTGCGCGAGACCCCATTGGCATCACCAGTTTCTACCAGGGATGGTCATCGCAAACTCCCGGTGCGGTATATTTCGCCTCAGAGCTGAAGAGCTTACACCCCGTATGCGACAAGATTATTAGTTTTCCTCCAGGTCATGTATACGATTCCAAGACAGATACTATGACCAGATACTTCGACCCCAAATGGTGGGACCCCACCAACGTCCCGTCCACTCCCGTGGACTACAAACTTATCCGTGAGACTCTGGAAAAATCGGTGCGGAAACGATTGATGGCGGAGGTTCCATATGGTGTCCTTCTCTCTGGAGGGTTGGATTCGAGTTTAGTGGCTTCCATCGCGCAGCGGGAGACACTACGACAACAAGCTCTCTCTAGCGCCGCAGCGACTAACGGGGTTAACGGAGCGTCTTCAAGCTCGGGACTGGTCGGCATTGACGATTCCAACGAATTATCTACCGTGACTACCCTGCCACAGCTCCATTCATTCTCTATCGGCCTTCCCGACGCCCCGGACACCAAGGCTGCTCTCGAAGTGGCCAAATTCCTCGGAACAAAGCATCATGCTTTCACTTTTACTCTCGAAGATGGCCTCAACGCCCTCTCCGACGTCATCTACCACTTGGAGACCTACGACGTCACCACCATCCGCGCATCTACACCCATGTACCTGTTGAGCAGAAAGATTAAAGGCATGGGCGTCAAGATGGTGCTTAGCGGTGAGGGCAGTGACGAGATCTTCGGCGGCTACCTCTACTTCCACGCCGCCCCGAACAAGGACGCCTTCCACGACGAGACCGTGTCCCGGGTGAAAAACCTTCACCTCGCTGATTGTCTGCGGGCCAACAAGTCCACATCGGCATGGGGTGTGGAGGCGCGCGTGCCGTTCCTAGACAAGCAGTTCCTAGAGGTGTCCATGGGTGTTGACCCGCAGGAGAAGATGATCACTAAGGATCGGATCGAGAAGTATATCCTGCGCAAGGCGTTCGATACCTCCGACGACCCGGATGCACAACCGTACCTCCCCGATAACATCCTGTGGCGCCAGAAGGAGCAGTTCAGCGACGGCGTGGGGTATGGCTGGATTGATGCGTTGAAGGATAATGCGGAGTTGCATGTTACGGATGAGATGATGAAGAACCCCAAACCGGAGTGGACTGATGATGTTCCAGATACGAAGGAAGGGTATGTTCAAAATGATTTTATTACCTTGCCTGACAAATTTTAACATGGTGGATTGGTGGTGATGGAAATAAAAGAAAGAAAAAAATGAATGTGCTAACTAGGAGTGCCTGATCTCTAGATACTGGTATCGTATGATGTTCGATGAGCTTTTCCCGCCATGCTGCGCATCGACAGTGATGCGGTGGAAACCAAAATGGTCCAAGCAGACGGACCCGAGTGGACGGTATGTAAAATCTATTTTGCTCCTTTTCTCTCTGCTCCTTTCCTTCCAGTAAATATGTGCTAACAATCGTCCCACCTGCAGTGCGATTGCAACCCATATTGCCAAGTATGAGAGCGGATCATAAATGCTACCAGGCAGAACCATAGAGAGCCTATGTTTTTGGATAGAGGATAGGTAGATGGTGCAATTGGTCTACCGGTTATGATAAGCGGAGCACAATAGATGTATGCGCAAAGCATACATAGTTACTCTCCTGGACAACCCGGGTTATCTTTTCTGCCCACTGTTTATGCTTCTCCTTCTGCCTGGCCCGCTCTGCCCCTTATATAAATACCTTTTCCCCCTTTCCTTTTCCTTGTCTTCCTTCCATTGGTTTTGGTTTCGGCTTGGCTTGGATTGCTGTTTATGTTGTTTTGGTACCACAGATCCTTTTCGCATAGATCCCTTTATCTTTTGGGAGTACGATTTCGTTTTCATAAATACATATACATACATATATGTCATTTCTTTCGTGGTTATTAAAATAGATAGCACTGGAAGAAAGCGTTATGATTTTTTAAGTTACCAATTAGCAAATGCTCCACTACTGAACTTACCAACAATACATTTTCGGTAAATAGGACGACCGGACGTAAGAGTCTAACTTTCTGTGACATCGTCGTGCAATGCTTTTTTATATGGAGGTTGGTTTCTATGCCCCAGGAACACCAAATAAATGTCCACCCATTATAAAACAGGTAATATTGGGGCGTACCCGACCTACCTAGGTATCAGCCGTAAATATCTGTACGTGACACGGCGCCCAGCCAATCAGCAGCCGCGGTCTCCCATGTGTCCTGAATTTCCCGAGACTGCGCCGGATAAAAGCTGCTCCGGTCCTTTGTTTGTTCTGTTACCAAACTCTGCCCGAAGCAGAAGCCGATTTATCCCCAACCGCTGACCCTCGCTCAATCACACCAACACCTTCTGGATACATATCTCAAGCTGTCTTTTCGCGCATCTTCTGCCTCTTTTTATAATCTGTGCCTGATACCTCGTTTTTTCTTCTCTTCTCTTTTAGCCCACCATGCCTGCCCCAGCTGCTTTCAGTGACATTGCCAAGGCTGCAAATGATGTATGCAAAAAGAAATAACAACAACATCACCCTCCCCCCCCTTTTGCTAGTTTGACCACCAAACCAACGTCGCCATTCCTCACTAACCACTCGAGATTATTTACATATAGCTCCTGAACAAGGATTTCTACCACACCAGCGCCGGTAATGTTACCCGTTTCCTGTTCTTCAATTGATGTCTGAAGCCCGTGCTGACTGACGTTGTGACCTCCTCCATAGCCAACCTTGAGGTCAAGTCCAAGGCCCCCAACGGCGTTACATTCAACGTCAAGGGAAAATCCGCCCACGAGGGTCCCATCAATGGCTCCGTAAGTTCGATGCCATATCTTTAGCGAACCGATTTTCCCACATTTAAGAGTCATTGGAGGTCTCATTTGCTTCGGGGTACTAATACTTCGGTTCAACGGCAGCTGGAAGCCAAATACGTAGATGCGCCAACTGGTAATGCTCCCCTTCTCCCTAATACCCGGCGAAAGCCATTTCTCCACTCCCAAGAAAGGCCCAAACCAGTCCGGAATATGAAGATTGATTTCGCTTTTATGCGCTATCACCCTTCCAATCTCCTCAATTTCCGTCATTTCCCTTTCTGGACTCGCGGATCATTCATCAATAAGGCTAATGTTTCATCCATGTTCAGGCCTCACCCTGACCCAGACATGGACCACCTCCAACTCCCTCGACACCAAGCTCGAGCTGGACAACAACATCGCCAAGGGCCTCAAGGCTGAGATTCTTACCCAGTATCTGCCCAGCTCGCAGTCCAAGGGCGCAAAGTTGAACCTCCACTTCAAGCAGCCCAACATCCACGCCCGTGCCTTCTTCGATCTCCTCAAGGGCCCCACCGCCAACTTCGACGCTGTCCTTGGCCACGAGGGTTTCCTCGTCGGTGCTGAGGGTGGTTATGATGTCCAGAAGGCTGCCATCACCAAGTACTCAGCTGCCGTCGCCTACAGCCTCCCCGAATACTCTGCCGCCATCACCGCCTCCAACAATCTCTCCCTCTTCTCCGCCAGCTACTACCACCGCGTCAACGCTCAGGTCGAGGCTGGTGCCAAAGCCACCTGGGATTCCAAGGTCGGCAACACTGTTGGCTTGGAAGTTGCCAGCAAGTACAGACTTGACCCCTCTTCCTTCGCCAAGGTGAGTGATTTTTTTTTTAACTTTTCTTTTCCTGCTTGATTTTTTCACGCATGTTCTGCAAGTATATGCCAGCTTTTTTTATATGGGCAAGTTCCCCACTAACGAATCTTAATTTCTTTTGTATAGGCCAAGATCAACGACCGTGGTATCGCCGCATTGGCTTACAACGTCCTCCTCCGCCCCGGTGTGACCCTCGGTCTCGGTGCCTCCTTCGACACCCAGAAATTGAACCAGGCCGCTCACAAGGTCGGAGCCAGCTTCACTTTTGAAGGATAGAGAATAGAAAGTGATAAATAACGAAAGAGACAAGTGATAAATGTGAACTAAAGAAATAAAGCAAGAAAGAATCCTGAAACTACTTTGTATTCTATTCATACGCACACATAAAACCCAAGAAATTTTGCAGCAATACCAATTTTTTTTTCCTTTTTCTTTTATTTCGTCTCTTCTAATTCCACTCGTTTCTCCTTTCTAGAGTTAGTTAGTTCTCGCCTTTTTCTATTTATTCCATTTTTCTTCCCTTTTCTTCCCTCCTTTTTTGGGTTGTGCATCTCCAAATTGATACTTCTCTTCCCGTTATTCCATCTTCTACTACGTTGTATGTATATTTCCCTTTCTTTTCACGGACGGCCATGCTACTATCTCTATCCCGAATGAATCCATTTTCTCTTCCCTTCTCAATTATTTTTCCTTTCCTGCGCAATATCAATTTTCATATCCTCAAGCTTCGCATGCGGAGCAGTGGATCATGTACTGAAATTACGATTTAACGATAACATTATTGACATCCTTGAAACAAATGGGAAGGCAACTGGTTGGTTGGATGTCTGGTGAAGCGGAGGTGTTGAGAGATATATTCGAATTTTCAGGTTTTGGTTGATATAGGTTATATACTCTCTGATGGGATGATGCTGATTATTGGTCATGAATTTAATCCAGCTCATTGCATGGATATGAAACAGCAAATGCACAGGTCACATTAACAGTAGGCACACAGGTATAGAAGAACATTCCTAATCTCTATTCAGTTCAAGGGGTTTCATTCAAAATCACTGTTTTCTTTCCTCATTCCGAGTTATTATTTGGGGGGTGAACTTGGGAAGATAGGTGAATTTTCTCCTCAGTAGCAGTATGAGCATGATATGACGGCTGCTGTCCGCTGAAACACCGGTTCATTGGTAGTATTTTGTTCGTTTAAGCAAGAGGAAATGAAATCTGAACGGTGCGTAAACAATAGTTACTGGTCAGCCAATATTTCAATCCACTCATTGCCTACGTGTTACATACACCCTGGCCTCACACATCTAATAGCCGGCCTGGGGATTTCGTTCTGCACACGGAGTATTTAGTTAGGGAGCCATTCTTTTCGGGAGGATCCTCTGGGTAGACCAGATGATTTCCCTCTAGTCAAATAGCTCTGAAACATTAATTGATCTTCTAGGGTGCATACAGGTTTTCGAATAAAACCTGTCATTTGAGATACGTGAACACAGAATTGAGATTTACTAAACAATATAACACCGACAGCACTGATTGTATTCATTTAAACCTTTATAAAAAGTTATATCAGAGCCCGGGCTGCTAGCCCTTGTATGATTCCGAGTCTAATAACGAACGGAAAGAGAAGGTATGAGCCAGATTGCGGATGTATTTTGTCGAGTTGCGGAGATACTCTTTTGACAAGATGGGTTCGTTGCAGCAAATCTCAAGAGGTTCGAAGCAGCGGGCCCCTTTTGCCCAATGAAGCAATTGGTTGAATTTTCCGCAACTGATGGTGGTTTGAGTCGGATTGCGTCCTGCGCTTCACCTGAAGTATACTTCTTTGCACCGATACAGATAACTTTGGAGTTTATTATACGACAGGAATATTATATCCAATACCCTGCGGATGCGTACCTCATCCACCGATATTTTCTCGATTCCGTGTCGGCATACACAGCTTCGAAAGTTGTAGTATTCAAGAACCCCGTTTTCCTTCCTTCTGCCGCCCATTTCTACGAGGCTAATATTAACCCCGGTGAGGATGGGCTGGTTTTTGTTCAGATCTTGAATTTTTCCTCTGGATATGATCTTGCTGGTTGGGAGGTGTTTGTTGGACTTTCTAAAGGGCTTCGAAAGACCCTAGGCGACCATGAGCCATTGGATTGGGAAAGTTGGAAAGAATATGTACGGTATTTCCATAGGCTATTGTCCTTCAATCGGGGTAATCATGCCTGCTCAATTCTATGTTAGCTCCATTCTATGTTATCACGGGAACCTATTATTAGTATTGTTAAGAAGGAGGTACGGATATTGTAATTCACTTCCCCAGAGAGAGAGTGAGAAAAAAAAAAAAGTTACCTCTCTTCAATAACATGCGAATATATACACAAAATGGATAGGTTATTCATGGGCATATGAATAACGAAATCGTCAGTATAAACGCCCAAAACTAATCAAAAATACACACTGACGCTAAAGCACAAAGTCCAATGAAGTTGCAGTTGGTTGTTTCCCTAATGCTTCGCCACGGAGCGGCCACGGGCAGAAGGAGGAGTTGGTTGCTGCGGGCCAAACGTTCGCCCTAAGCTTGCTGCCAGCGCACCCAGGCCGACGATAGTCAAGATAGCAAAGAACCTCGCAGACATACTCCCCTCAGAGTCCTCGGTGGTCAAGCCGCCCTCTTCTCGCGTGCGCGATTTCTCGCGCTCAATAGCTCGATGGCGGCGAAGACGCCTTCTCTCATCTTCGTGCGATTGCGTGCGAAAATGTGATTGAGCATCGAAGTGGAAGACTGGGTTGTTGTAAATGAACGAAGATTCCGACTCTGACGAGGACGTGGTATTGTTTGATTGGGAAGCAGAAGCTGCGTTGGAAGCATGTTTATGGCGTGCATGTTGGCCGGTGCCATAGCCGCCGTGCGCATAGAAGCTTGGCGGGGGTCCGTGGAAAGGTCCACGTTCCTTTCTTAACCCGGATGGTGGTCGAGAGCCTACATATGACGCCTTGCGGTGATGATGGGAGTCCGTGTTGGGTGCTTGCACCGGCGGATGAATGTGATTATCTCGGTCATACCGGGCTCGTCTCGATGCGTGCGATAGGACATGATACGCCGAAGATATAGACGTGAATTTGGCGTGCGCAGCGGGGTCTTTCGGGTTTCTGTCAGGGTGGTGGGCAAGGGATAGGGCGTAAAACTGTCTACACTCGGTTTTACGCGAAAGGTTAAAAATTATGGCCCAAGTGTGAAGATTTGACGGGAGTATGCCGTATAAAAAGTAATTAAACACCCCACACTTACTTTTTGATCTCTGCCGTTGTAGCTGTGGCTGGCACGTTGAGGATCTCATAGTACGAAGGGCGGTGGGCTTCGGCGGACGATGGCGTGGTGTTTGAAAATGGCCGCCCACAAGAGATCCTAGGAAGGGGATGTAGGAACGCCCGCGAGGAGAAAACGGGCAGACGGTGGAGACGCGGCGGCATACCTCACATTTTCCGTCATACCTAGGAGAACATCAAGTGAAGCAAAATAAAAAGTTGAAATGTCTCCTATTGAGGGTTGGAGATGGCGGGATGAAGGTCAAGTTCTCCTGAGCGAAGTCAGATCATCGCAAATTGCCGTTGGCCAGTCATGTGACATTCCGTCATCGGGCAGCTGCTTGATAGCCGGGAGTACTTCGGCTTCGATGCAAAATGAAAAACCGGTAGTTTTAAGGATTTCTTCCTGCAATAGATTACATTCATATAAAACCAGCATTTTCAGATACTATTATTCGCCAATATTTCAAGTCATTAAGAACTAGAAGAGTAGAAATTTTCTCTAATCCTCCTCTCTTGCACGTGACTTCAGGCACCTCCTTATTCTGGAGGCGTTGATTGGCTGCATGCAAAGGCGGACACACATTCTGCCGACAGCGCGCCCGAATTTATTAAGAGATATTTTGCGGGTAACTTTTGACACCAAGGGAAGATGGTGGCAGACACCCAAGCACAAAACCTTTGCCTTCTGTGATTGTTCAACATGGCAGCTCAAGTTACACCGGAGCTGGAAAGCCTCAGCTGTAGGTTCTCCTCGTCCAATTCTTGCTCCGAATTTACAACCCATTTTTACTGATGAGATTTTTCGCAGCGAAACCTGAAGGTGGGGCTCCTCCGAAGCAAGTACCAGCGCAAGATGTCCCCGAGAACGAAGATGCAGAGTCGGACGACGATAATGAGGGTGATCAGGGAACGGGTGAGCCTGGAAGTACAGGAGGTTCGATATATATATGTTTTCCTCTTTCCTCCATATTTGAAGAAAAGCTTTCCTAATTCCTTCCTATCGCTATCCTACAGCCGGAAAGAAAAAGAAGAAGAAGAAGCCAAAGAAGAAGAAGAAGGGCGGCCCAAAGGTGCAAACCGAGCCTCCTCGTGTCATTCTTTCGAACATATTCCCCAACAATGAGTATCCCGTGGGCGAGCTTGTCGAGTACAAAGATGAAAATGCCTACCGCACGACCAACGAGGAGAAGAGACATCTGGACCGCATGAACAATGATTTCCTCTCAGAATACCGCTATGCAGCAGAAGTGCACAGACAGGTGCGCCAATATGCACAGAAAACCATCAAGCCAGGTCAGAGCTTGACGGAAATCGCTGAGGGGATCGAGAATAGTGTGCGCGCACTCACTGGCCACGACGGGTTGACAGAAGGGGATAATCTGCTAGGCGGAATTGCATTCCCAACAGGCGTTAACCTCAATCATTGTGCGGCACATTATTCCCCAAATGCGGGTAATAAGATGGTCCTACAATATGAAGATGTGATGAAGGTTGATTTTGGCGTTCATATCAATGGGAGAATTGTGGATAGCGCTTTTACTGTTGCGTTTGATCCGGTCTATGATAATTTACTGGCTGCTGTTAAAGATGCTACGAATACCGGAATTAGGGTTCGTCATCACCCCATACCCCATACCCCATATTTCAAGTTTTTTTCCATCTCCGTCTAACAAGAGGGTTGCTTCCGTAGGAAGCTGGTATCGACGTCCGCATGAGTGATATTGGCGCGGCGATCCAGGAAGCCATGGAAAGCTACGAAGTCGAGATTAAAGGAACCACATATCCCGTCAAAGCCATTCGAAACCTTAATGGACATACAATTGGCCAATTCGAGATCCATGGCGGCAAGAACGGGAAGAGCGTTCCGATTGTCAAAGGAGGGGATCAAACCAAGATGGAGGAGGGCGAAGTGTATGCCATTGAAACCTTTGGTAGCACTGGAAGGGGATACGTGAGAGATGATGTAAGTTTGGTGCAGAATTCGCTCATGTGCAGAAAGTGGCCGTCCCAAGGTTTTCTGCACGTTGCTAACCTAAGTATTTACACAGATGGAAACCTCGCACTATGCCAAGGTTCCTGATGCACCCAATGTCCCTCTCCGCCTGTCGTCTGCGAAGAACCTCCTGAATGTCATCACAAAAAATTTTGGCACTTTGCCTTTCTGCCGGCGGTACCTGGACCGACTTGGGCAAGATAAATACCTTCTTGGGGTAAGCTGATGCCAAATCCACCTCCCTTCTTTTTCCTCTTATTTTTCCCTCTTTCTTTATTTCCTTTTATTCCCTTTTTTCGAAGATGGTGAACTAGTGCGACTGACCAACCATCGCCGTTAGCTAAATAACTTGGTTGCCAATGGAATCGTCGACGCATATCCACCGCTTTGCGACATAAAGGGATCATACACCGCCCAATTTGAGCACGTAAGTAGTATCCCATTCTCGATTACAATATGAGAACTGCATATATTATTTACCTATTGCATTTACTAACCAGTATATGCCAGACCATCCTACTTCGACCGAACATCAAAGAGGTCATCAGCCGGGGGGATGATTACTAGAGTTTCTGTTTCTATTTTATTATATATCTAAATTGATTCTTTTTCCCAAATATGCCTAGTTTTATGATAGTATAGCAGCAAGATGGAAATAGAGTAATGCCTTTTTTTATGTCTGCTTTTTAGCCGCCGCCTTGTCGAAACCGAAACTTTTGTAGTTACTGAATGGGTCTAGGAGAGAGGTGGGGGCAATTGACGCAAAGGAAAGGCTAAGACAGCGAAGTGAATTTTATCTGGTTTTTCTAATTAACATGGTTTCCCAAGGGCAGGGAAGAATGCACTTGAGGCAGCAGAACCCCTTTTAAGGTTATCTTATCTGATCCGCCCCTGTGCTTATCTCCACGTGATTCTGCATCCGCCCTGTCCTCTCAAAAGCCGCCTTATCAGCACGGGACCAGCCCGGCCGGCGTTGCGTGTCCCTTCCAGTCCATCAATTGCGATATCTCAACATCATTCATCCTTTATTGACACTCTTTTTGCATGGTCTGGCAATTGCCCATTCATAAGCCATCCCCATGAGTTAACAAAGACGGCGTTATTAATCAGGCCCCAGCTAGCATTACAGCTATGCCTTCAGTCGTTACCACCTCCTCTCCCCGAGCTCGGGTCTCTGCCACAAGTGCTGGAAAAAGCTCCAGCTCTACCCATGCTCCGCCACCACCCTCCAATTCCTCCATAGAAGATCAGTTCTTTTGGACTTATACAGAGGAGCCTCATCGTTCCAGACGCCAGGCCATTATCAAGGCTCATCCAGAGGTGGGATTTTGTTCTTTCAATCTAAACATCCAGATAATTCAGACCACCGCTAACAAAGGGGGAACCTGCAGGTTACCAAGCTCTGTGGCATTGAGCCCCTTACCAAATATGTCGTTCTCGGCGTTGTCTCACTTCAGGTCGCCTGTGCATACCTACTCCGAAATACCCCAGTCTTGTCCTGGCGGTTCCTTCTGACTGGTTATGTCATTGGAGCCACGGCGAACCAGAACCTCTTCCTTGCAATCCATGAGATATCACACAACCTCGCCTTCAAATCTCCTTTTGCAAATAGGCTGCTAGCTATATTTGCCAATCTTCCAATTGGCATACCATATAGTGCTGCATTCAGGGTATGTTCAACATATACAAATTTCCAATTCTTTCTCCGAAAAGTACTCATGACAAAATTCAGCCCTACCATTTAACCCATCATAAATCCCTCGGCGTAGCCTCGCTAGACACCGACCTCCCTACCGCCCTTGAAGCCTTCTTTCTCGACTCCGTTCTCGGAAAGGCCTTCTTTTGCACCTTCCAAATCCTCTTCTACGCGCTACGACCCATGTTCATCTATTCCCCGCCCTTCACCTCCATCCACCTGCTAAACATCATCGTCCAATTCACCTTCGACTACTGTCTGTACAAACTCTGCGGCTCCTCCCTCCAACCCATCTACTACCTAATTCTCAGCTCTTTCCTCGCCGGCTCCCTCCACCCTTGCGCCGGCCACTTCATAGCGGAACACTACTTTTTCTCAAAAACTGGCGCGGGCACCGAATCGATCGAGGAACTGCGACGACAGAAGAGTGGTGATAAGCAAACAATAGAAAAGCCAGCAGGAGATGCCTTGGCCAACCTCCCCCCACCGGAAACGTACTCGTACTACGGGCCTTTGAACATCCTAACATACAATGTCGGCCTGCACAATGAGCATCATGATTTCCCTGCCGTGCCGTGGACACGGCTACATACTTTACATAATATTGCCAAGGAGTTCTATGAACCTCTCCCTTCGCATCGTAGCTGGGTCTGGGTTATTTATACCTTTATCTTGGACTCGAATGTCGGGTTGTGGTGTCGCGTGAAGAGAGCTGAAGGTGGGAGAATCGTTGGAGGAGGTGGTGCTGGTGGTGGGTGGAAAGAATCTGAGATTCAAAATTGACCTTAGGAGCATGATCCCTATTCCGGATGATATTCCCAGACCTGGGATCCTAGATAGAACAGTTGTCTACCAGCCTGCCGTTTTTCATTCCCATCGTATTATTTCACTTTTCGTCTATTCTCTTCGTTTTTCAGTTTCTATTACATGTACAGTTCTTTGGTTATACATACGTCCTTATATATGTAATGTCTTGTTTCTCTCCTTTTTTCTCATCGTTTACCTTTGCACTCCTCTGTAACTACAAGTATAGATTGTGTACATTGACTTTTCACATTTTATCAAACTGCTTGTGTCTTGTTGTTAGCGTTCATCAGTGTGTACTAGAAAGGAAAGCCGCGCTAATAGAAGGTTTTGTGCAGGATCATCGCCAGCACTTCCAGTATTCCCTTCAGGTTCTCTCTCTTCTACCACAATACCCATCTTTTGCAAGTTATCTGCGAATCCACTTAGCTTCACGGCATGAGAGGGAAGAACTTAAAGGAGCTGTTAAGGCGGAAATGAGCACTGCTGGGGTGTGCCCCGGTGGCAGTCACAAGCCCTATTGGAATGACATTCGTTGTTGTGTCATTTCTACACTTACTAGATTTGTGTGTCTATACCCCCTCTTACGTACGGAAGGCAATATCAAGCCTAGTGACTTATTCTGAAAAGTGTTTGTAATTGTCATCTGTCACATATTTGAGATAGGAAATCAACCTGCATCATTCTCTTTTCTATAAAACTTCAATCCCGTCACTGAAATATTTTACATTAGACATGGTGTAGTAATTGTATTATCATTCACTATTAGTATATAAAAAATCAAAATGTTGATTTACAGTACATTTATGTGTAGAATTGAAAAAAGAAATCTATATTCTGCAGCAGACAGATTCTCAAAATCAATACACCGTATTATTTCTCACTCTCTTATTCTCTTCTTCATATCATGAGTTTCTTAGTGAGCCTCTTTCTCTCTGTGATACAAGTCCTCTGTAAGTATTCTGTTGGTCTTTAGTGAGCTTGTAGGTTTTTCACTACATAGAAAGCTCATAGATAGACTCATGAGAAGACTCACTATAGAGTGAAAATGATTTCTACTGGTCAGATATTATAACAGTGTTATTCGCTAGATTCTTGAGAGTTGGTTAGAGAGATATGAGAACTTGTTATTACACCTGAAGAATCTCCCAAGAATGGTGTTGAAAGTAAATGTGAGGCGGCAACATGTAAGTTAAGCATTTGTGCATATTTGTCATGAAGTATTATACATCAAGCTTAATCACATACCTAACAGATGTAATGAATCATGCAACAATGTTCTTCAAAACTCTCACTAATCATGCTACTCAGGCTCCCCTTCTACAACCGCAATTACCAGCTGGCAAGCTTTGATATTGAAATGTCGAAGAGACAGCGCGATAATGCCCCCTGTGGATGAATGGTTCATGACGACAAAAGAGCAAGAACTCGAACTCGTGGCTCCTGTGCTTCGCTACCCGCTGAGATCCGTCTGACAATTCTAGAGGAAATCTCACGTCAAAATCATCGCGGCTGGGCTTCTTGCGCGGCTGTTTGCAAAGAATGGCAGGTATATGTCGAAGGAAAGAAATTCCGCCGTCTGACATTACAGACCTCATGTCTGGAGGAGTTCAAACATGTGGTTATCCGACAAAGGGATCCTGTTCAACATATCTGCCTGAATGTCGAACTTCCATGATATACCTGTCGCTCTTGTTAGCACACTGAGTCAGGGTCATGGAACTCACGACAGACCTCTATTATGAAAGATGCTATGGTGAAGTTGTATTCGGTTCTTAGCACTTGGCAGCCCGCAGGTCATCTGATATTAGAGATTACTGCCTATTCACCCAGTGACTCGCAACATTGGTTCAAGAACTACTGTTTTGGACCTGAAAATGATTGTTCTTGGTTGAACGGAAAGTGTACTGTAAAATTCTTCACACTAATTTTCATATTTATCTTTATATTTATTTAGAGAGCGAAATTATTCTCTTAAGAACTTTTCTTATATTATAAATATGGTGACAGAGATAATTAAAAACAATGCAAATGTGAGAGAATTAATTTCATTTAATTGATACTAAAGCTCTATGAGATACATCACTTGAATTAATATTTAAGAATCAGTATTATTATTGAACAGAGTACAGTTTTTAATAGAAGTATTTACTGAAAATGAATATTTATTAAAAAGAATCTCATAGCTAATTCACCTTTACATCTGATAATGTAATACGCTCAGTAAAAAGTATCAACTTGAAGCTCTCAATTGTAGAATTTGAGATTAGGGCTTTTGCAAATACTTGAGATTTTTCATGAGTTTTCAGATTGTGAATGTACAGATACTCAGACCTGTTTATAAACACTCGAGTAATAAACTTCATAGGTACTTGGGAGCAGAGTAGATAATGTCAAAGTTTGGATTTGTTTTTCAATTGCGTATATGATAATAGAAAAAAGAAATATTAATCCTATTCTGAGAGGTATAAAAATTCGTAAAAATCATGAGTAAGCCACCTGAATACTGCTTCAGAGGTTCGCGTGGCACTTAGATGTAACATTGTTCATTGTAGCAAGGTAGCCGAATATTATTACTTTGCGCGGACCCATATAGCCAAAAAACGAATAAACCATGTTGAGATATATCAAAACGGACAAAACATCTCCTTTTCCTGATGGCTGCGTTTGGGAAGGGGGGAGAATTCATAGATTTTAAAAGCTGAGGAGTATTCATCACTCGAGCCACTTCGCGGTGACGCTACCGTATTTTTCTCCTATTTACGTTGATCCTGTTAGTATTCGATATGACTCATTCTAATAGTTTTCTTTTGATCGTCTTCGTAAGACATTAAAGAAAATCAAAATGCCTTTATTTTTCTGCTACACACAATACGAGGCTACATACCTTGACAGACCAGTTCAAATTTCATCTCTGCGGAGAAATATGTGACGTCAATCGAATACTCGACCTCGTAGTAGTCCTCACCGTGGTTTCCCTGCTTGCGCTTGAATTTCGAGCGCGGGATCGAGGAGAGGTTGTAGTTTAAGACGCAGTGTTCGCGGCAGTCTATAGATAAACGTTGATTTAGCAAGGAACAAAAGGATATGTTGGGGGGTCAGAAGGGAGGAAACGACAATTTATGGGTAGGAAGGGAATACGGAAAGGGGTGGGCCGAGTTCACCATGATTCAAGTAGACCGGCGCCTTCGATCCATCCAGCGGAGAATAGTATATCGAGCTGGAGAATACCAGGGGATCATCGAGCGGGACGGCGCGGTACAGGGGGAAGGATTTCGCGACATTTTCTTGGACTTTGTCGCCCTGTTGTGTTTGACATTATTATTAATGCGGAACATTCGACGTTACAACATGCTCCAATATATAGATGGTTTCGCAAACACAAAAAGAAGGAAAAGGGGAAAGGAAAAGGGGTTCCTCGCGCGGGAGTGAAGATGGGGATCGGAGGACGGGACACAACGTACCCGTTTGATACACCACTGCATGCACTCGGAATGTTTATAGAGGCCCTCGTACTTGTCCCAAACTCTGCAACGGGGTTCATGTTAACAGGGAAATAACATGGCGTTTGAATGAAAATATTTTCACGGAAAGGAAGGGGATCACCGTACTTTTTGTCTGTTGGCATGCCCTGCTTCCATGGCATCCACAATACCAATCCATAATTACCACGGCAGTATCGCGATTTGACATTCCAGCTTGGAGTAGCAGAGAGTTGCGATTTGCCTTTCATAACGGCTCCACGGACAATTGCAGTCCATCTTCAAGGGGCAAAAGAAGTTAGAATACAGGTGAGAGATACTTTTTGAGAGAAGGAGAAAGATAAAGAATATTCAATATAATATACGGACCCATTAGGTGGCTGTAGAACTGGAATCGGTGAAACAGCCTGTTTGATTTGGCGGTAGAGATAAGTACTTTCCCCAAAGCCGCCAACAAGGATGACTGCGCTGATGGGACCCTGTTTGGACGCTGCTTTGATTTGGTCGTCTAGCAATGCAAGTACTTCTTCTATCACGGGCCGGAATACATCTTTCATTTCGGCGTAGGTCATCTCCAAGAATCCAGCGGAGATTCCGACGCTGGGATCGTCTTCGACTCCGGGAACTGGATGTATTGAATTCTGAGGTTAGGTGGTTCTATATGGTGATGTACAGTACAATGGAGACAAGTAGGTAGTTCGCTAGGCTAGTAACTTACTGGGAATCTGGAATTCAATATCTTCTTCATCTTCGTCATCATCCTCTGTTCCAAAATTGCGTTTTGACTGTGTGATTCCTTAGATGGCTGCTGCGGTTCTGAATCGGTGATCTCGCGAACACTTACCTCCTTTTCAAAATGGCTCATTGCCTGATAACGCAAAGAAGTCAGTGAACCGTGTATGAGTCAAGGAGACATGAATAGAAACCTGTCTCTCACCATCGCCTTCGCATTTTTGGAGATAGGCTTTCCGTTGAGTTTTCTCATTAGGACCTCCTCGAACTTTCGATTCAAAAATGTACTCCCACACTGGCTGCCCCCGCCAATAGCAGTCTCCTCCACCTCATATGGATAATCCACAGATTTCATTTTGTACGTGATCAAGTCCACAGTTCCTCCACCAGCATCACAGATTACCACGCTCTCCCCAACCTTGATGTGGTGCGGATCTAGCGCTTTAAGTGCATAGACAGCAGCCGCTTCAGGTTCCGACGTCATCTGAAGAGAGGTGGTGTCGCCCATACCGGCTCTCATCGCAGCAGTTCGCGTTTTCTTCTTGGCCAGATCGGACCAGACAGCAGGGACAGTGATGATCCAGTCCAGCTGGCAGTCCTTCATCACGGCTGAGCCGTAGAGTTTCTCCAAGTGAGCGACGGCATGCCTGCGCAGACCTGTCAAGTATGCGGCCACGATATCTTCTGTAGAACGCTGATACTCAGGGGGAGACACGAAGAGATCCTTCAGTGTCCTTGAGAGTTGGGTCAATTTGCCGACTCGGGAATTGTCTGGATCCAGGTCCAGTTTGAACCAGATATGTCTCTCCTGTCCATGTTTGATCTGGAAACCCCATTTGAACTGTTCGTTTCCTGGACCGTCGAAGCGAATTTCACTGTAATTGTTTCATTTTTAGGAAAATAATTAGTCGGTTATGCCTGAAATTCAGTCTACCGCGAGGTCGAGGGTTTTCATTTATCCCTTACGATGGAACTTTTTGACTGCTTACTCCTCGACCCCAGTCAGTGATGGGGATAGCGGCGTCGGTTCGCTAAATAGTTTAACAAGAAATAGTGGACTGCCGTTAGCCTCAACCCTGCTGGAACCCTGCGAGAACTTCCCCCGCAAAAGTCGGGATATTCACGACATACCTGGGACGGATCACTGAACGCAAGGCCAGAATACGTCGTCCCGAAATCGACGGCTATCATAATACTTGTAAGCATTTTGGCAGGAAGGTTTCTTGCTCTCCCTTGTTCTCTAGGAAAATAGGTACAAAATATGCTCCTTGTGCCTGGCACGAATATAGAGACGATCGATGCCTTTTAGACTTTTGCGAAGACCAACGTCCTCGGGGACATCACGAGTGCGGCCGAATTTATATATGTACAGTACATGTATGTACAAGGCTCGCAAGGCACCTAGAACCCCTCATCCACAGGCTGAGCGAACCACATATGAGGCTCTGCCTGCTGGGTGCTGGTCGATTGTCAATGGCCCACCTCGGACGGGAATCGTCACAGCCCTGATCGGACCAGCGCATGTTCGTATTCATCGCGCTCTATTGGTGGTGGCCGGTTCGGCAACAAGGATCCATGCTCGAGATCGAGCTATCAATGGCCGGCAGTGCACGCCAGTCGTCCCGTTGCTCTTGAACGCCGTCGAGAGAGTGCTCGTTTTAGCGCTGCCGTGACCTGCCACGTCTGTCAGCCTTGCGCCTCGTTGGACCGCTATCTCAAGCAGCGCGGGCTGGCTTGACCCCTCCCCTCAATGAGCTCATAGGAAATGTTCTTGTCTTCCTTTAAGGTGAAAGGGTCCAGTGTATCCGCACCCGTAGAGATAGTTTTCTTTCATGGTACATTCTACGAGATAATAATACGCTCTGTCACCTTCAAAGATGAACTCGAAAGAAAATGCCTCGACGACGTCGACAGCGGGGAAACCTGATGAGCTGGATCACTTGATCGAAGATCACGAATTACAGCAAGCTCTCGCTGCGTTTGAAAATATCCCAGACGAAGAAAGGTCAATATTCTTTTTCCTCCATGAACTGGAACGTGCAAATCGAGGTCCCTATGTCTATCCTAATCTAACCAAGTCATCAGCATGAAAAGCAAAGTTGGCACTGCAGAAGCGATATTGGATTCGCAAACAACGACTACAGCACCCCGCCGTCTGGAAAAAGCCCGGCCCCGCTCAAAAAGTGCTACGGGGATACGCCCAGACGTCCGAAATCAGAGCCCTGTTCGTAATGTTCATGTTCAAGAACCGAGCGCCACTCGGCCACCTGTACCTCCCCACAGGTCAGCGGCCGGAAGAGACAACACCTCTATTCCAAAATCCCATACGGAAAAAGAACCTCCTAGATACGTCCATAGAGGTGGGCCCGACGACTCCCCCGAGATGGAGCTTACCCACCAGGTACACCGCGGTATCACACAGGTCGGGATGGGGGGGTCGTATGCCGAAAGAGCTAGGAGAACTGTTGCCTCCGAGTTAGATGTCGAAGGTATGTATCAGGAGCTTATGTACTACCGTCGCGCTACGCAACATGCATTCCGGGAAGCCGAATATTATAAGAGAGTTGCTGGTTCGCTCCATAAAGAGCTGGAGGACTGTAAGAAAGATCTATGGGAGGCGCAGGACGAGAAGAAGGTGCTGGGACAGCAAATCCTAGACCTAGGAACGGTAGCCGAAGGGGTGACGGACGAAGTCCTGCGAAGAATCTTTCAAAATGCCATCGGATCCGCGGTGGAAGCCCACTCCAAGGTTTTTGGCAAACCCACAGGTGACGATGCTGAGCGTTTGGGGAAACTACTCAGCCCGGAATGCACCCTGTTGCTACAGCAGTTTGGTAGAAAGTACTACCATAGTTTGCTTGCCAGTGCACTCTTCAAAGAAACTGTTGATGCAGTCGGGAAGAAATACGTGGTGGGGGCGGCATCGGGGATTTTAAAGCTCGCCAGAGAACTTGGTGTGGACCTTGACCCCCGGGGTTCATTGACGTTTTTACAGGTCTTAGAGGAAATTTTGCATTTACCATCGATGGGTGAGCTGTCTCCACTATCAGTTATTATTCATAAAGCTGAGGAGAGCAATTGGTGCTAACTGAACGGATGATGGTGCTCAGGGGTACCGCAGCGGGAAATTAACCTGTGGAGATCCAGCTTCGTAAAGCTTCTCCAATACCTCCCCGAAGTCAAGGAACTAGCAAATTCCTCCGGGGCCAAAGCAGCCGCAGAATCAGAACTTTCGGAACTCGTCGATGAGGTATGGACGAAACTGGAACCGCACATCCCCCCAGGAGACAAAGGCCGTCGCAGTCTGCAGAAGCTATTAAAGCTCCAAGCAAACCTTCGCCTGAAAACCTGCATGTCCCTCGCGTCTTACGAGCTCAAGTTCCACGAACCAGGCACGCAGTTCAACGTTTCGACCATGAGCATTGTCGATGTTACGGAGGGGGAGTGCGAGGACGACGAACTTCACAGACTCGACAGTGAAAGCTGCGGTCGAAAACTCGTTGTCGGGTATTGCTTTTTCCCGGCTCTTTATAAATGGGGCAATGATCGTGGATTTGATAATGAGAAGGGCCATGTCGTCGCGCGCGCTATCGTCTTGCCTGTCTATGAAGATGACCCCTTTTTACAGCAGCAGATATTCGATGGTAAGTTTGCGTGAAGCATTTGTTGGTATTGTTGTCCTTTTTTCCTACTCTCAACATATTGAATTCCATTTTCCCACCTTTTTTTTTTTCATTTCGGTTGAATTGGCGAAGTGCGTGATATAACATCCCTCCGTGCGAACTTCCGACCCAAATTTTCGACATTCGTTTCTGACTTGCATTTTTTCTCCCCCCTCCCTTGTTCCTCATTAGACAACACCAACCAGCCACCAAAGCTCGACGACATCCCGATGTCAAATTCTCAATCTTGAAACGTCAACGAAACTCTTGAATCTACCCCACACCCATCAGCGGATATTTCGACTTCATACACATTGAACCCCCTTGGGAATATGAAGGGAAGCATGGAGAAATATATAAAAGAAACAAGCCGGTTATCGTCGAATTAGTATTTCTTTTGGTTGGGATCATTGCAGTTCACGGACCCCATTCGCCCCCTTTTTTCCGTCTGGTCTGGGTTGGGGCGAGGAGATAGTGGGGCTGGTCGACCACACAATTGACACTCCAACTGTGCGTGTACATATAAATGTGAGATACAATTAGGAGGACTTTGAAGATAGTTGGTGAACTATTTTCATGGCTTTGGCAATGGGATATATGGGGAATGTTTGAATGTGACGTTAGAGGGACGGCAACGAAGGGGAGGCTTCGCCGTGGTTTATTGGCAGGTTAATGAATGTGGAAACTCCATGGAAGAGTTCTTTTAAGAGGATATGGCATATGGTTGCGGTACAGGTCCTTTTTTAGTACTGATTGAAGTAGACTCTACATTGACATGTAGTATTGGATTTTGACGGAAAGATTATAGAGAGCCTCCTGCCTACAGGAGTATCGCTTGAGGCCCGCCAGCGCCAGACCATGTCCACCCCAGTAGCTATACGCATGTCCATTACAGCATTGAGCAGATTCATTCCACTGGAAACGAGCGTGATAGGGCATGGAATGTGATGAGAGCCACCTCAAGTTCACAGTCGAAATATGTTAAGATTCGGCATTCTTTTTAATCATTCCGCATATAATAAAACCCGAGTTTGTTTTCATGTTCTGTTAATCATTTTTTAAAAGTTCTTGGTTTCCACCATTTCCTCTGCCGAATTCATTGCACCCCAGTTTTCCCACCGCCCGATCGCCCGTATCGAAATTTCCGAGAA
The DNA here is from genome assembly GCA_003206725.1 of Blastomyces emzantsi. Lineage (NCBI taxonomy): Eukaryota > Fungi > Ascomycota > Eurotiomycetes > Onygenales > Ajellomycetaceae > Blastomyces > Blastomyces emzantsi. The sequence goes on along the minus strand of QGQJ01000387.1, from coordinate 263 downwards.
ACAGAGCTAGAATAGAACAAATGGACGACGAAAGGGAAAAAAAGAATCCACGTCATATCACATTGGTCGGAGTAATAAAAAGGAATAAAGGAACATATAAAGTGACAGGAGAAATGAAAGATGAAAAAAAGGGAAAAACGGAAGCGAGGATCGGAGAAACTTGGTAGGAAAGTAGGTGTGGCTGTACACATTACAGGAGAGGTAATACATCATAGACGCAACTAAAGTATAAACGGAACCGGGGGGAGGGGCAGAGGGGGGTG
>QGQJ01000386.1:0-43188 GCA_003206725.1 Blastomyces emzantsi | reverse complement strand
GGGTGGGATTTGGGGATATTTTTGAGGTTTGAGATGCCCTTGTCTTGCGGGTTTCAGGTGATTTGTTGGGATGTTGGTTGGTGGGTGTTGGATGGGATTGATCCCTTACCAAGGAGAGAAGATGAGTTGTCTTGTTAGGTTAAACAGCTGTTATGTGTTATGTGTTATTAGTGGGATGGCGTGGTATGTTATTTGACTGGTAACGGGTTTCTCTATTAATGGCTCACTGTGTCTGTTTATCATTGCAGCAAACTATTCCTGGTTGGATCGTTTTTACTACATATCATCTGGGCGAATTTTTCATTTCATTATATTTGGAACTTGCATAGTTTTGCTAACCTTTTCAAATCCCCCTTTTTCTTCCTGAAACCTACACCTTGGACAAAACTCTAGGCCCCTTACTTCCAACAATCTACCAACACTGAGGTTTCCATAAACTGGACTGTGGTCTCCCATAACATTTTAAATGAAATCGAGTCAGTTAGCTGCCTCTGCAGAGTTTAGGTTTTGATCACGAGAAAGGAAAAATAGTCTAACATAAATAATACCCACCGGGAAAGAGTAGCGCTGTATACAAATCACCGACTGAGACGACCGTGATCTCAGCGTCCAGAACGAGACACAACGCTCAAACGAAATAACGCCATACACCCAAGATTTCAGTGGTGAAAAGGAGGAATCGGACATACGAAAATGCAGTAAAACAGGCCCAGAGGAAGAACAGCGCATGCAAAAGGTGACGTAGGGCAAAAGGAAATCGCAATAATAGATGAATAAAGAGATGTCTCGTCCAAAAGACATACGTTAGCTCACCAACCCATCCACTCACTCATCCTCATCGCCCGCAAGCCTTCCATTCAACACCCCTTCCGACCAGCCCCGCCTCTTCTTCAAATTCTCCACCGCCCACATACTAATCTGGAACAACCAGCCACCCGCCACTACTACACCCGCCAATACATTCACAAGCCGCACCAGCAGCGCTAGCAGACTGCCCCTCTCCTCACTGACAACTAGTAAGATTGGCTCGATGGTGTACTTGAAGAAGATACCTGGGATATGGTACTGCGTGTCGGGTAGTTCGTGGGAGCGCGAGGTGACAGCGTACTGGTTGGTGAAGATAGTGTTTCCACGCTGGGAGGGGGTTATTGTTGAAGGGTCTGGGAGGGCGTGGCTGTATGGGTCAACGACGCCGGCGCGCGTGTAGATGGTTGGCACGATAGACATGTAGTATTGGTATTTGTGGAAGTGGGCTGGGGTCGTGGAGATGGTTTTGTCGAGGGGGTTGAGGAGGGTGGAGTAGTGAGGGCCGAAGGAGAGTTCGGTTATCATGTGGGAGAAATTAAAGGCTGGTTTTTTTAATATCTTGGTTAGTGGCTTAATCAAACAATAGATGTTCACGGGGAGAAATGCATAGGGAGCCGGGCTGGTTTGGAAACGTACATTCATGATTCAAATGCTCGCCGAACTCAAAATACCCATGTCCTCTCGCCGTAATATGGAAATCGCCCTGCACCTTATTCCCCACCAGACTACCATATATACGACACGAATCTGCCTGTTCCCCGCGCTTCAATTTCGGACCCTTGGGGAATTTGCGCCTGTAGCTCCTCTGCGCCTCCCCCAACGCATGTCCCACATGCACATCCTCCTCCTGCTCCAGCAGGCGCACCGCATCCTCCTCATTCAGCGTCTGATACTCGCGACTACCCCCACTCGTGACGACATTTAGCTCCCGATTCCACGCCGCCCAGCTAGTCGGCTGCTTGTCGAGAAGATCTGAAGCGAGGATTCGATCGCCCACTGCGTCTTGCACGTTGACACGCAGCGTGTCGCACGGCATTGCAACGACAATATCTAGATTCATCTGCAGCTCGCGCGAGACGCCCTTCTCGACGCTGAAGTGGTGGTTCTCTACGCCCCTGTACCAGGTACGGAGTTCGTTTATGGAGAGGAAGGCGCACAGAGCGAAGACAATGATGGTCCATTGGCCGCCGCGTCGAGTTGAAGAAGTGTATGTGGGCTTTGTTTTTGCTGTAGGTCGGTTGATTTTGAGGCCTTGTTAGCCTTTGAGGATTTGACAGTGGTGTTGGATGTTGATATAAACTTGGATAGCAGAAGGTGTAGCGAAAAGGTTCAATATGCAATTAAGGGACGACGAAACTTACGAAACGCATCGAAAGTCCTCAGCCCAGATCCAATTCCGGGCTTTTCCCCAAATGCATCCTCATCCAGCACATGCTTCTCAAACCCGTTCATCGATGCGGCGAAAACAGCGTTATACGGATCTATATATAGAAAACCAGCGGCGCTCCTTCAGCAAGCGAAGCGCGGCATGAAGGGGTATTAACTTCAATTAATAGTAGAAAAGAAAGAAATCGAATCCCCCACCCCTTCACCGGCCGTTCTCACAATTTGATATCATGTAAGACAATATATCCGGGTTGAACAACAAATAACAATAGGTAGTAGTTGGTTGGTAGACCTGAATTAGCTTGCGGCCGGCGGCATTCCTTTGATCTGGGGCATGACTAAGCAGGATCCCCGTCAGGCCAGCTTTCCACAATTTGGTGGCGTTAAGCTTAAAAATAGGTGTTCGTTTCCCCTTTTCATCAGCAACTGCTCGTTGGAGAGTCGATAAATAGTCTCTTTTATATTGGATGACTGATGCCATGAGAGTTAAATATATATAATAAATAGTAGAGCCTATAAACCGTAGCAATCCGAAACAGGTGGGATATATATCTGATTGCACTCAAGAAAAAGAAGAAAGAAAAAAAAAACACTATCATAAACAGGGGAAGTGGTAAAAATCTAGCTCAAAAACAAAAAAAAAAAAACCCCTCGAGAAAAGGCGATGAAAAACAAAACACACATAGACGCATCAATTAAACCAAGCCCGAACCAACAAGACACCGAGGTCAATGTATATTATATGTACAATGAAATATGGAGTAAATTAAAAGAAAAAAAGGAAATAAACGGGGAGATAAACAAGTGGAGAAGGATAGGAACACGAAAGGAAAAAAAAAATAGACCGAAGGGCTAATAGACAATAACAGACATGCGAAAAGAAATATATCCTGTACGAGAAGGCTCTTCTCTCCCATAATTGAAAAACAACGTCTGTTGTGCGAAATAGGTGAATGCTGTATGTCTAAAAAAGTGTAAAAAGAACAAGGAAGGAAAGACGGGATGTAAATGAATAGAGAGCAAGCAAGTACAGTAAAAAATGAACAATACCGGCCGCAGAGAGAACCGGGCAAGCCATAAAGAAAGGGAATATGAGGAAAGTTAGCCAGTAGGGCCACACCGCGATATAATCGAGCCAGTAGTCTTTCCAAAAACGGAACAAAAAGGAGTTGGCATGAAAATGAGAACCGGACGGGATTAGTGATGGTACACAGCAATAGAAACTAGACAACGAAAAGGGGAGAAAAGGGGGGGGGGGGTGAAAGAAAAAATCAAAATGCAAAGTTTCCATTCCCGGGGATAAACACAGGGTAAAAGAAACCTGTTTACTTTGCTATACATCATTAGAAACAAAAATGAGGCGAAAAGCGAAAGAGAGTACGGGACATTAGGTAAATACAGCGGACATATCAAGAAACACGCGCAATGTAGAATGACTGGGTGAGTGAGCCTGTCGAAACTGGATACAAAACAAGAAGAGCAAATCCAGAGGATGGGGTATGAACTGAGAAGAAGTTTGCGAACCGAATATGAAATAGTGCAGGGGGGCGTTTTGAACCGTTATAGTGATTAACGAAGTATTCTTCGTCTGGTTTACTCTGTTTTTAGGAGCCACAGATTTAAGGGAACTAGGGCTGATGATATTAAAGAGGACGAGAGAGGCCGCATCATCACCTTGTCTTCTAGCACCATCGTAATATCCTGGTCAGTATTTTATCATGGAAGTGCAGCAAAAGCGGGAGAGCCGGGGATTTGGGCTTCATCTTACCAAGCTGGTTGCCGCTGCCGCTGTTGCAAGATCTGCTTTTCCACTCGTAGCTCTTGTGACACGTGGTAATGCAGAGCCAGTCATCGGATTCCCATTTGACGTCCGTTTTGTAGTACTGTTCGCCGCGGATACGTTCGTAGTGGCCGAATTCCTCTTTGGTCCGGTATTTTTAATGGGAGATTGGCTTGGCATGTCTCGTGTCCTCCCTGCACTCTTGGTACTATGAGATGGAGGATCAGGGAGTGGCCGTATGGTCGACGAAGCGGGCCCGGAAGCCATGCGCTTTCCAGGTGAGTTTATCGGGGCAAGATAGCCTCGTGATCGGGGGGTGGATTTTATACCGGTGATGAACTCGTGGTTTAAAGCGTCATTTGGTGTGAGTCTTCGTGCTGGATCCCATCGTAAACAGCGAGCGATAAAGTCTAGGAAAGCGTCATCATCGCATTTCAGGGCTTGGCGGAGGTCTTTGGAGCTTGGCCTTCTCCTTCTCCCCTTGGATGAGACTGTCAAGCGAGGTTTCCCAAGAGAGTCGAAGAAAAGTTTTCTCCGCGTACTCTTTTCGATGAGATGCTTTTCGGGTGGTCCGAACACCTCCATAATGCATGCTAGCTGCTCTTGCTCGTTTTCACCAGGGAATATAGGGTAGCCGGTGAATAATTCAGCAAGTATGCAACCTACACTCCACATGTCAATGGGCATACCATATGACATGCCCAATATAACTTCAGGGGAACGGTAAAAGCGGCTCTGAATGTAAGTGTACACTTTCTCATTTTCAAAACAACTGGAGCCAAAGTCTATCACCTTGATTTCTGAATGCATAGGGTGGGCTAGGAGTACGTTTTCCGGTTTCAAGTCGCAATGGATGACCTTGTTTTTATGCAAGAGAATTAAAGTGCTGAGCAACTGCTTTGTAAACCGGCGGATGAGCTTGAGGGAGAATCCCCTGAAATCATGAGCTTTGATAAACTCGTACAGGTTCATTCCCAGAAGTTCAGTCGATATACAGAGATGTCCACGAAAGTAAAAGCTTTGAGTAAAGTTGACAACGCTGTGGCGTCGGTGGGGGTCCTGTAGAAATTTGGTTAAAATAATGGGGGATATGAGGGACGGAGTTTGTATAGGGGAAAACATACCCATTCCTTAAGCTTCTGCAGGAGATTTACTTCGACGAGCGCCTGCTGGTGGAATCGCTTCTTATTTCTGATAATCTTCACTGCAACAAGAACTCCAGTTTTATGATCAACGCATCGGACTACCTGACCAAAGCTTCCCTTGCCTAGAATATCGACAATTTCATAGCGGTATGCGAGATGGTCTCCAATGACGATGTTGTAATCGCCACGCTCATCGTCATACCCAAAATTGGCAGTTTGGGCATTAAGATCCCCGACATGTTTTTTCGCCTTGTGCGTACCACAGAAGTAGATATCCTTGAAATCAATAATTTCACCTTTCTCGAAGATATTCAAGCTCGCCATCTTGAGAGCCTGGGCAGGTCCAACTCGCTCCTTAGGACTTGCCCTGCGTCGCAATTCTTCCAATTCCTTCGCAGCGGTTTCGAAATCTTTCCGTTTACTACCTAGTTTCCTCATCTCCTCTTCAGCCGATAAGTCGTCACGGTCAAAATTCTGATCTTGAGGACGAAGTTTGGACGTCGTTGATTTGGAGTTGGATAGAAGCTTATGTACTGGCGATAATAAGGAGGACGCTGAGCGGTTTGCTGGGCTGTCCGTATCACCAGCATCCGTAGAAGGGCTAGGGTTGAGCGCCAGGCTCTGTTCGCTGCTAATGCTCTGGGTCCGTTGAACCAGGCCGTTCGTAACACTTGACGTAGACGGTTTGCGTCTTGAGTGCAGGTAGGTAGGTTTCGAACCGGGGCTTTGTCCAGATGTTGATAAATTATTCCAAGTAGCTGAGGCCGGAAGTTTTGGAGGAGGCATGCTGGCATATTTAGCCGAATCGTTACCTGGTTCCTTGATGGTGTGGTGTGACTTTGTTCTCTGGTGATCAGAACTGGGGTTTCGCCGCGTGAACGATGGTGCGCTAATCTCAGATTCGGTATCTATAGTCGTTTGAGGCCCCAAGCTCGACCCCTCAAGACGTGGTGAAAAAGTAGCAAACTGCGTTTGAGGTCTCGGGCCAGTAAGCCTGCTAACGTTATTCCTGGCGTGCTCGCTGGGGAGTTGGGATCGAATATGAGAGAACTCTCCACCAGCCTTGGGTAATGATGAAGAAACATAGGGAGAAACGCTTCTGTGGTCAGACAGAATATCTAAAGGCTCAAGAGCACTGGAGCTATTCTGGGCCCGGAACCGTATTGGGTCAGTGAGAAGTGCATGATGTGAGCTAGTGCTCCTCGGTTGCGTGGATGGCAGGGGTTCGTGATCATGGAGATTGTGGGAAAAGAAACTCGCTTTTGAAGCGGTCATTGGGGTAGTCGGAGTTTTGGCCAAGGTATGACGGGGTGGAGGTGTACGGGAGATGCGCAGGGTCGGATCCTCGGCATTTTTATCCCGCAAAGATTCAATCTTGGTAGTCATAGGAATGCTTAGGGGTAATAGATTGAGCGGCGGAAGCTTCAATGGCTGGAGATTCTTTCGACCGATATTTGACACGGGTCTAGGTTTAGAATCCATCCGATGGATGACTGGTTTCGTAACATGGAAGTCATCCTTTACAGGCCCTTTGCTAGGAGTTTCGATGGTATTAGAATCAAGTTTTGAACTGTCTTTGGGTAATCCAGTTTCGAAGGGCAGGCTCGATTTTCGAGTAGCATGCAGCTGGAACTCTCCTTCAGTTTTAGGTGACTCGTATGCCTTGGGGATCGCTGGAACTGGGGGAACCTCTTCCTCATCGTTATTAGACGTGCTCTCAGTGCGGGGTTTCGGAGTTGGCAGCCTAGAGGTCGAAATATTCTGCGAAAGCCTAGGTTGTAAAGACCCATTAGAATTTCGAGCAGAATTATAACTAGTATTGGACGATAATGAGATCCCCGAGCTGTAGGATTTCCGATGAGGATCAGGAGTGGTCCTTGAGGAGGAAGGAGTGACACTTTTCCTCGGTATCATGGAAGGAGACTGGGCCGAAGAACGAGGTCGGGGAAGTACAATGTCTTGCTGCATTGGAGGTGTATGTGGCATTGGAGGAGGCTGGGGCATCAGTGACATTCGTTTCATACGTCTAGCATCAGTAGGGCTAATTGTTCGCGCTCCCAAGCCGGTAGCATGCGGTGGCATAGCAGAGATCCGCTTTGATGAGGATGGTGTCGTTGTCCGATTCAATCCACCTTTTGCTGGAGTTCGAACAGCGTTATTTGATGAAGACCTCAAGGGCTCTGACCCCGTAGACGGAATAATAAGGCTATCCTTGCTATCCCTGGCTGTCCGGGAAGGTGGCTGTAGCGATTTTGCTTTCTGGTATCTGGGTGTATTCAGAAACGTCGAGGGTTCGGAAGGCCCACCAGCCCCGAAGTTTTGAGGGGCGAAACTCGCCTGGCCTGGGCGATTTGCATCCGCGGTGTTTTTCCTTGCTGATAAACTTGGTCTTCTTCGTGGGACGGCGCGATCTCCATTGTCGGAAATTAAACTACCTGGTCCAATAGATTTTCTAGGCGGTCGTGACGTTGTAACAGTCGAGGTAGGAGGAGGAGCATGACTTAGACGACGCGGGCGAGACGCAGTCGTTGCCTGAGTTTGGGTATTTCCATTTACCCCGGTTACACTCCCCACTGTGCTCCGTGAAGCATTGCTTTCTCTTCGTGCCAGTTGCCCTGTCCGGACATGGCTCCCATTTTGAGGTGGCTGTTGACTTGACCATCGCGGGGTCGACCGGGGAGCCGGAGGTTTCGAATCATAGCTGCTACCCATAGGAAGAGGGAAATGGCTTAAACTTGGTTCTTTCGACATGATACTATTATGGAAATCATCGAAACTAATAGGCGTAAGGAAGTCGCTGTTATCGGGGGGAGTCTGGCTCTCGTCCTTCAATGAACCACTAGCTGTTGCTGAACTAAAACTCAAGCGAGAGTTCGAGTTTTCCGCGTGTCCATGAGATGTAGAGGATTTCATGGAAGGGTTCTCGGAATACATTTGAGGATTCGAATAATTGGTGAATGTACTGCTGTAGATAATAGTGAAAAAGGGTCACTGTAAGCTCGCTGACACAAATAAAAACGCTCAAAAGATCGCTAATTAGAAAAGGTAAAATAATAAAAAAAATTACCTTTTCACAGGGTCTCCATTTCGCCCTACAACAGTGTTCTGCTCCCTAATCGACTGTCTTCTGCGCGCTGGGGCAACAGTAGCGCGCTGCTCGGTGTTATTCCTAAAAGGCAGCGAGCTAGAATTGGAGCTATCCGTCGTTATACTCCCTGAGGACGAATTTTTCTGCACCCTTCTCGAGGGAAGAGCCTCCACTGCTTCCACCCGCCTGTTAGTCTTCGCGGCCTGTGTTTTGGCTGAAGCGGAGGACTTTGGCTGAACGGGCAAATGCCTACCTCCAGAGCCAGAATCATCGTTGTGGGGAGGTGGATTGGAGGAGGATTTTGACCGAGAAGGCCGCTGCGGCATGCTTTTCTGTAGAGGCATTTTTATTTTATTTTTTCGACTTTTCGTATGTGTGCGTGCGTAGGAAAGGTGTCGATGGCCACGAGCCAGTCAGTATCTATTTATTGTACTTATTATCTGCCGCCAAAGTACACCCGCACTCTTGCCCCAGAATTCCCCAGACCACACCCAACTTTTTGCTCTCTCACCTCGTGACTGGCACGACGGACTAGGAGACGACGATTCCTCAAACTGTCAATACATCCAGCAATTTGGTGAGACTGAAAGGGCCGAGCAACCGAGTCGCGATCTTTAGAGGATACGCTACCGATCCATCGCTGAACATCGAACCTTCATGGATGAGAGCGAGTCTTTCGGACCAAACGAATGTAGAAAACTCGACAAGGGTCAGGGTAAAGGGAAACGAGAGAACAGATCAACTGTTCGCCCGTTTGGAAGGATATGTGTGTCGAGATAAAGAGAGAATGTGTAGGTGGTGGTTGTGGTGGTGGAAGTCAGACGTTGAGACGAGGTTGATGTGAGCAGTTTACTTTCGTCAGGTCACGCCGTTGGCGGTGGTTTGGTTGCTGCTGCTGCTGGTGGTGGGCCAGAGCTCGGTCGTTAGGGAAACCTTGGGGCTGACCTCTGCCCCTATTAACAAGCCACAAACCCTCCCCGCGAATTGCACGTTGTCCTATGTTCGAAATCTGGATAATAAGCTGCCTGGATCCTCCCTGGGTGCTCCTATTTCAGATATTTCCCTCTAAACCACGGTTTAACCATCAATGGGATATCCCATGTGCGATGAGTTGTGAGCTCCCTCGCTTTCATCGCGTTGTTTGATGTTCCCACCCCTGGATGCCGCTGCGTCTTGGCACGCGTCCAGCCTGAGACTAGCAAATCTACGCCGTCAGAATATGCCAGGGACGGGAATTGGCAAGGGGCAGATTGTTGACATTTTGTTGACATGTTTGTTGGCATGTTGGCATGACTATTGGCACGTTGGCATGTTGATATAATTCAATACCTAGTCTATATTATATCGTAAATAATCATACAGCTGTTTCACCTAGCCACTAGAAATGGTAAATAAATAGATAACAATCGCTTGCACGCTCAGGATAACAAAATAATAATAAAATAATTAAACTATGAGCCGCCGGGTAAAACTATCATCGAACCAGCTCATCTTTCCCAAGGAACGCCGCCATTGGATCGGCTGCTGCGCTTCTCGATTTCTTATAGGCTTCCAGCTCCTCCTCAGTAACGCCCTGCTGCATTTCCTTGAGAGACCGCTTCCCGAGGTTTGTATCAGGAGCAGCTTTATCACGCTTCTTAGCCAGCTGAGATTGTTCTTTGGTGCTCTCCTTCTCACCTCCTTCTTCCTCTTCCTGCCCAGCCTGTTTCATATCGTTAAGTAGCATAGTTTGAGCCTCCTCAAACGCAGTTTTCCCTTCTTCCCCTGTACAGTAACTGTTTTTCACCGTAGAGTGACAACACGCGTAGCCCCATAAAAAGTTAGACCACCAACTGCCCCATACCGACGTGTGGTTGTTGATGAGTATATCCTCGGCATACTTCGATTTCGCAACCTTTTTCGGCTCTCCCTTTATGGCGCCTGTCTCGTCATACTCAACAAATCGTTCGTTCTCAATAACTGCAGCATCGCGCAAAGGAGCTGGTTGTAGATGTTTCTCGCCACCATATTTCTCCAGCAACGCTTGTCGCTGAGTCTTGCGCTGTTCTTCCGCCTGCTCCTTTTCTTTCTTTCTGAAATATTCGCCCGATGTAGGATTTGCCTGGAGATGTTGTCTGTCCTTATCGCCACGCTCCTGTGATTCCCACGCATATCGCTGTGCTCGTTCAAATTCAGCTGCGTCTCCTGAAGCCCGAATAAAGTTCTCCTCCGCTACGAGAGCAGCAGCGAGATCCGACTGCGCGCCCATATCCACCATCCTGCGCGTCTTAGGGTCGTATTTCGCAGAGTCAAGGTCCAAGTTGAGGAGATATTTCGCAGTATCTTCTCGGATCCGTAGATTGCGTGTGGCGGTACTCTGTTGTCGGCCCATATCAGACTCTTCCGCATATTTAGCCTCCTCAGCACCATCGTCTCCCTCATGATCTTCCTCCTCCTCGTCTCCAGCCTGTAACTCTTTCTTCTCCGCCCGTTCCTTCACTTGTCTCTTCAGCGCTTCCAGCTCTTCATATTCCTCTACCACATTCCGATATTCCGAAGCATCATAGCCATTCCATCTATCCCGCTTCGCATCCCAATCTAGGTCCACCTTTTGAATCTCTTCGTCTGGTTGTATGTCCTTCCCGGTCCACTTCGCTCCCACTTTTCTAGGACGGCTCAAACACTCTTTAACTTTGTGGGACATGGAGCCGCAGTTCTCGCAAGCGCCTTTGCGGTATTTGCTGGCAGCTGGCCCTACACGCTTCCCTCTATCATACCATTTTTGCTCTGTTTTGGATTTCTGAAGACGTTGATGCTCGAGGTAGTCGTTTGCAGAAGACTCGTCATCGACGTAGAAAGGCTTCTTGGAGATAAAGGCGGGAATATATTCGTTGCGTTCCTTCGACGCCACATCCGTTGGTCTTCGGGACATAGTGGCTAGATGGATAGTTTAAAATGTCTCCGTATAGGTCACTCCGACGGGATTAGGCAGATTGGGGGGAAACCGACTGTTTTCTTCGCACGTTGTTGAGGAGGAAGATGAAGTTGAGGTGAGGATCGAGTGATGATGATGATGATCTGCCTGTGGAAAGCCGAGCTCAAAATCGAAACGCCGCAACGATATCGTCACGTGATGTGGCGCCACCCCGTCATATCTCAGCGCGTTCGTGTTCGGATGGTGTGTACAACCTCAGCCTAAGGGCAGCAGCAACAACAACAAACATCTGGACGGACTTTCAGTTGGATTATACCCTGTTTTTGGATTTATGATTATACCTGTGTTATTTTCTAGTTTTATGGATATCACGTCTAACGCAAAACAATGCCTGCCTCTGGATTACCCATCACCAGCTAGCAGATGGAAAAGTTTCAAGTGCTGCTGAATTGCATTGATCATTACCAGGCAATCCAGACAAGTTTTGACCCTCAACTTCCTGTAAATGCTGGCCCAGCCCCGAAAAGTGCACGCCCGAAGGTCCCCGTCATCCGAGTTTTCGGGGCGACGGAGACGGGGCAAAAGGTCTGCGCTCACGTACATGGCGCATTCCCATACCTTTACATCGAGTACCAAGGGAGCTTGAATCCAAAAGAAGGTTAGATAAACGTCTTTGAAAACGTTGAAGAATCATTCTAGACGTTATGGAATTTTTCCCCCTAATATTCTCCAGTAAATTCTGCTATCCGCACGCTTCACTTGTCGATCGATCATGCTCTGGCGGTGAGCTATCGCCGAAATGCGTATGACAAGAAAACGGCGTATGTCGCCCACATCACCCTCGTAAAGGGCGTTCCTTTCTACGGGTATCACGTCGGGTACAGGTTCTTCTTTAAGATATACCTGTTCAACCCTATGCATATGACGCGTCTCGCCGACCTGCTGAGACAGGGAGCGGTAATGAAACGCGTTCTTCAGCCCTATGAGAGCCATCTGCAGTATTTGTCGCAGTGGATGTGTGATTACAATCTGTACGGCTGTGCATACCTTAAGAGCAGCAAGGTGACGTTCCGAGCGCCGATACCTACTTATCTTGAAAACTCGACACATACTTGGCATGACCGGTCCATCCCAGAGAGCGCTGTTTTCGACAATTTTACTTTGCCACGACAAAGCCATTGCGATTTAGAAGTTGATATTCATGTTCAGGATATTATAAATCGTTCTGAGGTTAAGGAGCGTCCGATACACCAGGATTTTGTGGAAATGTTTCAGCCTTCAATTCCGGGCAAAAAGCTTCTGCCCAGCTTGGCTGGGTTATGGGAGGAAGAATCCCGTCGAAGGAGGAGCAAGCTTAATCCCTCCGATACGGATAGCAGCTCGCCTTTCCGTCCCGAAGAGTTGGTTTCCATGTCCGCGGATCCTAGAACTACGGGGCCTGGCGGTTGGATTCATGAGGAGGAATATAAAACAAAAATGGAAGCTGTTGCGGATGAGGAGCATCTTGGGCGAAAACCCACTTTCGCGGATTTTGTTGCAACGACGCCTTTCGAAGCTACTATCCAGTCTGCTTTGAGTAGCGTTGAAGACCTGTTTCCTGAGAACATACAGGTTGTACAACCCGAAGATTTAGGGATGGATGATACAGGAGTAGAGGAATCTAGGATACATGTCGAAGTAGACGAGGGCCGTATACTTCCTACCAGACAGGAGGACGTTTTTTCTTATGATTCGGATGATGATGATATGAATAACTCCTTTTTGTACGAGCAGGAAGTTGAGATTGCACGCGATTTGGAGCCCAACCCCCCGGAGGGACCTGCGAGCTCGTTGGACCTTAACGACCAGGAAGGTGCGAATGCTGCCACTGAAGCCGTGGTTGAAGAGCAGGCAGATTCGCTGGAACTGAGACGTTTCGGGGTTCGCCCATATACCGATTTGATTAACAGCCAAGAGGATGTTTTCGAGATCGACGAAGCATTTATTAGCGACATAGCTTCCCTCCCGAAGGTTTCGAAACGCCCAAATCCATCTGTGCGCGAGATCGATAGGGAGAATAAACGGCTTAAACCGGACAACGATAGCAAGTTTCCAGTTGTCACGAGTAGGACTTCCCATGATAGATTGAAAAACGCTGCGACGAATACCCTCCCAGCGGATGAATCTACAGATTTAGAATCCATAGCCGTTAATCACCCACCTTCGTCACAGCTCAAGCAATCCCAGAAGCCTACTAGCAGCGATAAAGGAAATAAGCGAATATCCTTCCATGTGGTTAAAGACCCGCATGATCCCGCAACCATTTCAAGGCTGAGTCAACAGGATAATTTGTCGCAGAAATCCCAACCGCTAGGTTCAAAACAAGGCCGTAGCCAGCTGGTGCCCGTCCCGGATCCAGAGACTACCAGCCACAATTCTGAAACTTCTCAATTGAATCATTCGGAGACGTCTTCATCATCCATTTTGGTCCCTCAACCATGTCTCTATGAATCATTCAATATACCACAGAAGAGTAAAATTTTTAGTTTCATTCCACGCTGCCCCTCGCTCTCTGAAGTTCTGGCAACAATGCACGACGATGGCCGCCCTTCGATTATTTACCAGGGACCTCACTATAGCAACGAGGAGGATGTCCCTGATCGTGCACGCGAATACGCCGGAAGAGAATTTAAGTTAGAAAGCATTACGGTGCCTTATCTGCCGCCGTTCGATTCGACTGGGCATTCTCTTGCGTTGTTCGGAGACAAGCCACCTGTAATCATCAATGGAGATGCCTTTGAAAAGGAGAACAACAAGCTCCGTAAATCTTGCTCCCTGCGGACTTGGGAATTTGCCCCAATTGCCCCAAACCGTAGTGAAGTTATCGAATGGCTTGAGGAAGAAACTCGAAAATTGAAGGATACTAAGAGGAGCAATGCCCCTTCACAAAAGCCCGCAACTTCTACACTTTCTCAAATTGAAGGCCCAACTCAAAAGAATCGCCATGGCTTCAAGTATTCTCAGAAAAAGCCGACGAGGAACGTACGACAAGAGGCTCAATATATGAGTGTGATGAGTCTGGAGGTCCATGTGAATACACGTGGTATTTTAGCTCCAAATCCTGAAGAGGATGAAATTTCCTGCATTTTCTGGTGTGTGCAAGATGGTGAAACTGGCATCGATGACGACGATGATTCCGGTGGCATGACTACGGGGGTTATTGCTCTAGCAGAAAATGAAAGCCTCGCAGCTAAGATATCTCCTAGCATGGTGTCTGAGTTTGACGAAGAAACTACAGAACTTGATCTTCTAACGAAACTGGTTGATGTTGTAAGGCAGCGTGATCCCGATATTTTGACGGGCTATGAGGTACATAAAGGTTCGTGGGGGTACCTCATTGAAAGGGCGAGACACAAGTTCGACTATGACCTTTGTGACGAGTTGTCCAGGGTGAAAACGAATTCCCATGGACGGATTGGCAAGGAAAACGATCGCTGGGGGTTCAATCATACGTCCTCAATTCGTGTTACTGGCCGACATATGATCAACATATGGAGAGCAATGCGAGGGGAACTAAACTTGCTGCAATATACTATGGAGAACGTAGTTTTTCATCTCCTCCACCAACGCATCCCGCACTACGCCTCCCAAGATTTAACGAAATGGTTTACCAGCAAGAAGACGCGGGATATTGCAAAAGTCATCAATTACCTTGTCTCACGGGTTCAACTGAATTTGAAAATCATTGAAGCGAACGAATTGGTTTCCAGAACTAGTGAGCAGGCTCGAATATTGGGCATCGATTTCTTTTCTGTTTTCTCCAGAGGGTCGCAATTCAAAGTCGAGTCACTCATGTTCCGAATTGCGAAACCGGAAAATTTCATCCTCATCTCCCCAGGCAGGAATCAGGTCGGGCAGCAAAACGCACTTGAGTGCTTGCCGCTTGTCATGGAGCCACAAAGCGATTTCTACACCAGTCCACTTTTGGTGCTCGACTTCCAGTCGCTGTATCCGAGTATCATGATTGCCTATAATTACTGCTACTCGACCTGCCTGGGAAGGGTTGTGAATTGGCGGGGCCAGAACAAACTAGGATTTATTGACTTCAGGAGGCCAGCGGGAATTCTTGAGTTATTCAAGGATCAAGTCAACATCGCCCCCAATGGCATCATATACGCCAAGCAGGAGATTCGCAGGTCATTGTTAGCGAAAATGTTGATCGAAATTCTGGAAACAAGAGTTATGGTTAAGGGTGGCATGAAGGCTGACAAGGACGATAAGTACTTGCAACGCCTACTCAATAACCGACAACTAGCGTTGAAGCTGATCGCCAATGTCACGTACGGATATACGTCTGCTTCATTTTCTGGCCGAATGCCGTGTGCGGAGATTGCAGACAGCATCGTTCAGACAGCCAGAGAGACTCTAGAAAAAGCTATTGCTCTGATCCATTCTGTGGAACGATGGGGTGCCGAGGTAGTATATGGGGATACCGATAGCATTTTTGTTTACCTCAAGGGGCGTACGAGAGAGGAGGCCTTTGATATTGGTGAAGAAATTGCGAGAAAAGTCACAGACTCAAACCCGCGCCCTGTCAAGCTCAAGTTCGAGAAGGTTTACCATCCGTGTGTCCTATTAGCGAAGAAGCGGTATGTTGGGTACAAATACGAGAGTCGCTCGCAGAGGGAGCCAGATTTTGATGCCAAGGGGATCGAAACTGTCCGCCGCGATGGAACACCCGCAGAGCAGAAAATCGAAGAGAAAGCTCTAAAGATACTGTTCGAGACGGCCGATTTGAGTCGGGTGAAAAGCTATTTCCAGAAACAATGCGCTAAAATCATGCAGGGCAAAGTGTCCATTCAGGATTTTTGCTTTGCAAAAGAAGTTCGACTGGGAACGTACAGCGAGCGGGGCATGCCACCTCCTGGGGCCCTTATCAGTGCCAAGCGCATGCTTGAGGACCCAAGGACGGAAGCGCAATATGGAGAGAGGGTTCCTTACGTGGTAATCTCTGGTGCACCCGGTGCTAGACTCATTGACCGCTGTGTACCTCCGGAAGTCCTCCTGCACGATTCTCAGCTAGAGTTGGACGCAGAGTACTACATTTCCAAAAATCTAATCCCGCCACTCGAGCGGATTTTCAACCTCGTTGGCGCCAACGTTCGACAATGGTACGACGAGATGCCCAAGTACCAGCGTGTGCGGCGTATCGACGGCGGTGCTTCGAATGCCTCCGCAAACAAAGAAGGGTTGTTCTCGATGAAAAAGACATTGGAGTCGTATATGAAATTGTCTTCGTGTGTTGTTTGTCGGGATAAACTGGAGGAGGGTGAGGAGCAGATTTGCGGCGGTTGTTTGCGGGATGGCCATGTATCGCTGCTGCAACTGAAGCATAGATTGATGAGGGAGGAGAGGAAGAAGGTTTATTTGCATAAAGTGTGCCGTTCGTGCATGGGCGTTTCGTGGGGGGAGGATGTTAAGTGTGATAGTAAGGACTGTCCTGTTTTCTACACGCGGACTAGACAGGAGTCTACGCTCATGAGTACCCGAACGGCGGTTGAGCCTGTCATTAGCATTCTTGAGGACCAGAGTGAGGAGGGTCCGCTGAGTTGGTGATGTTGACGTTCATGTCGGCAGTGATGATGTAGTTTATGATTTGATTTTTAAATCCGTCTTTGTATTTTCCTTATCTTGGTTTAACTGTTAAGATTCCCAAGTCAATTGACTAACGACTTCAACGATATATACTCGAATCTATAATATATATGACCGTGTAGTATAAGCAAACTAGCACATCCACCTTAATCCTATCTCGTGACAAAATCCAATCCTGTCTTCGGACCATCTACGGCCATTTCCAGCTCAAAGCATAACACTCTCTCTAGGACACGAATCAGACTGGTCAAACTGCCATGCAAAATATATGTCGGTCTCGTAAGTTAGAACGCCACCGATGAGGCCTGACGATGAGGGGAGACAATCTGGGTGCTCGAAAATCCCCCATGATGAGATATAGATCCAGGCTCATCCCATTCGAACGAGCGTTTTCGAGGCGCCATAAACATATTCTTTGGAAGGTCGGATTGTGTCAAGAACAGGGTCAAACAGCCACATTTTTCAGTAAATAAGAAGAAATGACCCTTCAGATTGAATATTAGCAGGAATTTTGATTTGAATTCATGTTCTGACCTACCACGCCTTTTTTTTTTTTTTTTTGGCCCCGCTTGTATGGATGTGCAACGTTTGTCACAGGAAATGTGATGAGAGCAATTCATAGGCTGGCTTGGGAAGTTAGCTTACTTTGCAGATAATAGAAGATCTATATTTCATGCAGCTCAGCCCCCAAGAATCGTTCCAATCCTTGCACTGTGCCCGGGGAATCCAAATGCGATAGATATCCCCAGTACCAGTAACTTACGCCTGGAAGAGAAAGTAATTCGCGAGTCCATGGCGAGGCTGATCCAAACCTCCACAGGTTAGATTAGCAGACTTAACTTACCACTAACTTGTCCAGACAAGCTAATTAACGTTGTTCTGCGGGAAAGGAGGGGTCCGGACTGGGATAAAAGTTAGGAACAATTATTTATCTATAAAATCGCGCCCCAGCCGTGGTTATATGGCTGCGCTTCAAACACCCGACATTAACGTCAGCCAAAAAGCTCCCGACAGAACGCCTTAATATTTGACCCAATTAGCCCACAATGTCTGAAGCTGTCCAAACCTGGCTCATTGTCGGTGCATCTCGCGGTATTGGCCTCGAATTTGCTCGCCAGATCCTCGCCAATGGCCACCGCGTCCTAGCTACGATACGCAGTTCCAGCGCAGCCCTGGATGCCCTTGTTCAAGAAGCCCCTGACCGCGCAAAGATTTTGACGTGCGATGTGTCTAGCGATAGCAGCATCACTGTGTGACATTATTTCATGTTGCCTCCTCCCAAAATAAGCGGAGACTATGCTGAGAGTCCGTGTATAGAAATTCATCAATAACCTCTCACGAACTGGAGAGCGGAAAATCGACTACGTCGTGATAAATGCTGGTATTCTGGAGTATCCGAACGTAAGTCTCAAGCACTTCCGGGAGCCGCGCGATCGATTTGGCTAACACGACACTCAAGAGAACACTCGACATGTAAATGTCACTGAATCTTGAAAGGCCCCGACCATACCCCCTTCCCTTCTAACTGGCGCAGGAGCTTTGCCCATTTCGCCCACCATCTACATACGAATACCGTGGGTCCGATCATCGTGGCTCAGAAGCTGCTCCGACTGACGGACGTCTCCATCGGAACAATAGCTTTCATGTCTAGCGATTCCGGCTCAACTCAGCGATTCCTCGACTTCGAGGATGGGTATGTCAAACCTGCCCCTCATCGGCCAACTGGAGAGTCAGAGGTTCATGCTGATACGGTGCTAGGTTTGGTGCATACGCGGCGTCAAAGGCTGCTCTCAATCAGGCCCTCCGTGTATGTCCCCCCCCCTTTACTTATTACTAAATCGAGGAAGTAGCTAAACAAATCCTACAGCATATGACAGAAGAGTTGAAGCGAAAGGGAAGCGAAACCATTATTCTAGCTCTCCATCCAGGAGAAGTTGCGACGTGAGTACCCCAAAAAAAAATCAAACTGTTTGGTAATATGTATGACCATAGTGCAGCTAACTTCGACCAGCGATATGGGGAAAATTGAAATTTCTTGGGATCTCGATGGCGGCCAGATTACCGCGGAGGAGTCTGTCGTTGCCATGATTGATGTGGTCCGGAGCAAGGATATCAAAGACACCGGGACGTTCTGGACTTGGGAGAATGAAGTTAGTTATTTAGTCACCCCGACCTCTATTGTGACCTCAGGTGCTAATAGGATTGAATAGAAATACCCGTGGTAATTGCAAAGCGCACCAGGAAGACCATCAATGAATAGGCTGGAATACTTGTAGTGTTCAACAGTCGTTCCACAGCCTAAAGGAACTGTGTATATAGGGAATAGACGCAATAACTAGCATTTTAAACGTACTGATAATATTCTCACCCTGGAACTTTTGACTGTGATGATGCCTGGCGCTGCATAACAAAATACATTCTTTTTCACGGACATTGTAAAGTTATATTGACAGGGGCTCCTTCAACTATCCTTCGTTTTTATAATCTTTTACCAAGTCCTAGATTTAGTTTAAAATATCTGGGGAAAATAAATGCCTCTAGGGTATTTCAGTGAACATCACTACTACTCGTCAATTTTCTCACCAGCACTGTATAACTTTGTTGTTTTCGCATGTTTAGTGAATCTACCCCTTGCTCACGGCGGATTAGCATTTACTTACAGGTAACAGCGTGGAATGCCATTCTGACACTTTTGATTAAGTAATGATTGGTAGTTTGATCAAGTCAATAAAAAGATTGCCGTGTTTCATTAATATGGTCGGCATGATAAACTAGTATTCAGGACTTACTGGCGCAGAATCTCCGTCACATATCTCATAATTAGGCGTCTAACAAAGACTCATTGAGGGGTTAGGGCGGGCTGAAACGATCTGGCTACAAAGAGCCGGAGGTCGGGTATCATATCTCCCCTTCACTATAAAGGAGGGCATATCTCAGCCTACTAGTGAGTCAAGTATATTTCCAATCGAATCGGGTGCTATACTCATCCGGATCACTCTTCAGATCACCTACCATCATGCCTCTCACCCTTTCAAAAGCAGAGGAAAGCGATGTAGGCGACATCGCGGATATCCACCTGGCCTCGTTTGGCGGGAACATGATGCTCCGCGCGCAATTCCCAACACCCGCTCTGCGTAACGGATTGCGAATCTCACTGATGGATAAAGCTCGTGAGGAAATTCGCGATCCTCAATGGGCGGTTCTGGTCATTCGCGACGAAAACGAGATCATTAGCTTTGCGAAATGGAAGCGACCTGTTTCTGATGCAGCCTCGTACCATGAGGTACCTTGGCGATGGCCCGAAGGCACCAGGATGGACATTCTGAATGAATGGACGAAAAAAGTGGATGATGCGTGCAGCAGGGCTATAGGGGATACGCCTTGCTACTGTAAGTTTCGCTATTATTGTTTGTTGATTTGATCTTCCCCCAGTACGTGATGAATTTGATGGCTACTTATATGCTCCTAGGTTTGAGTTTCATAGGGACGCATCCGAAGCATGAACGGCGCGGCGCGGCCTCGATGCTCATACGGTGGGGCATGGAGCGCGGGGCGAGTGAGAATGTTCCGATACAGCTTGAGAGCACTATTGTTGCTTGGCCGGTGTACGAAAAGCTCAGATTCGAGGAAAAGGAACGTATTCAGATGCGATTGGAAGGGGTTGGAGAGAAAGGGCAGTCAGTGCTATATGAGGAATTGTCTCTCGTTTGGCGGCCAGTGGTGTCGGCTGCTATCACGAGCAGAGCGACCGAGATTCCCAAGACGGATTGACACGTAACACACTACATCTACGCGCGATGGCGAATTCTTTCAGATAGATCTAGATGTTTCTGAAAGAAAAAAGGAAAAAAAAAAGAAAAAAGCATGTCGTGCACTGCTATAGATTCTAAATTCAATACTGATCAACACCATCCATACTTCTCATTCCCAACCCATTCTACTGAATCCCGCGTACCGTCCCCTTCTCCGTACCACCGCAGACTACATATACCTTCTTCTTCACGGTCTTCCTCTTGATGCGCGACTCCCGTTCGCTTGATCAGTTCCTGTACCTGAGCAGAAGGTCCCCATAAATTAACATGGTGCAAACCCCACTCTGCAGCCTCCCTCTGTGCAGCAAGAATCACAGCTCTTAGTCCCGCCACTTGTAAATGATACTCCGCCGAGAAGCTATCCAGAGCACCTTGGTTTTCAATAACAAGTCGCAGGATGTAGAGAGTATTGTTAGAGTTTGAGTCCTTGGGAGGTTCATAGAACCGGTGCGTCCAGATCGCCCAGATACGATTCCCAAGCTCTCCAGCGATGGCACCTTTGATCTGTGGCTGTGACTTGAAGAGAACCTCAGCGGCAAACTCTTCCTTGGTATGGTGCCAGAGCATGTGATCGCGATCCGGTACGATCATGAAGCGTATTTTCTCAGTGGAAAGGCATGGTGTAGCCATTGCTTTCAGAGCAAGTGCCTCATCCTGTTTGCAGAGCTTCGAAAGGTCCCCCGCGAACAACGGTGTCGCGGCTGACGATCTCCCTGCTGCTGCTGGTGCTCTCAATGAAGGAGGGAACTCGACATGGAAGCTTGGGAAGGCATGCCACTTGAGACTTGTATAGAATTGCTTCCCGATATCTGAAAATAGGACACTGGCGATACATTGGTTGGCTCTTGTCGTCTGCCATTTTGGTAGCACCTCAGCCAGTTCCTTCATCAGCCGTGAGGCATATCCCCGACTGCGATATCGAGGGTCACAATAGACACTGGCAACGCCGTGGGTAATGAACTCGACTACATTGCCATGTTTATCGCTGACCCATGAACGTTTACGGAATGTTTCGCAGGAAGCCAGGAGGAGCCGTTGCCCTCGCGGGATGTTCCTATCCACCAGCACCCATTGGGTCATTCCCCCGTCTTTTGCTAATGGGACTGTCATGAGATATAGCGATTCCTCGAGGTAGCTATCCACAGAAAGAGCATCTTTCCATTCACTTGAAGTGAGAGTCCAAATCGCAGTGTTTTCCGCATCGGTCGGATGGTCGAGGTAGAGAGACGGAGACAGCGCATCTGGCAAAATAGTATCATGCATCAGTGACATGCTCGCGGAGTAGACTCTCTAAAGATGAGGCCTGTTTTTTACAGAACTGGCATGAAAGTCGACGGAGATAAATAATGATGATCATGTTCAAACATTGCAAACTCAGGAGCGCCAGGGGCTTGCAATTTTATCTTGATAAGTAAGGCTCGGGCTCAAGCTCAGGCTCAGACGCAGGCTCAGGCTTAGGCTCGGGCTCTCGTTGAAGCTTGAAGACCACGCTCCCGAGTTACTGCGTAGAGCAACGCAGTTCGTTTAACCAATCATCATTCTCCCTGTCCCGCGAATGTGCCATGGAAGCTGATTCTTGTTGGCTCAGCCAATCAACTGAACAATGACCCTTGTGACACGGCAACGGGAACGCTAACGCTCATCAACTGATGATGGGTTTTCTCGCCCCGCGCCTTGGCAGCGGTTCTGGGGGAGCATCCATCTTTGACTGGCGGCGAGGCGGCATCCCTGCACAATCACCCGAAGGGCTCAGTATCACATCGCGCATTGGTAGCTTCTACCTCACTGTGTATTTGGGGGCTTCGGTGCTATAAATATCGTCTTGGGAGAAATCAACCCAAGCCTAGGTTTTGCCAATCGATACTACTAGCGGGATATTGCCTGGCATAAGCCCAAGGCTTGAATTAGTGTAAGCGCCTCTGGACCTTCCGTTGACCAAGGTGGCCGAAGAAGGGAGCGAGGCGCGGGGGAGAGGGGTCACCTTATCTGGACCAAGGAAAAGACAAGCCTGCCTGGCAGACTGCTTTTTTCAGCCTCATCGTTTTGTGGTCGAAGTCTCGTCGGGCTTTTCCGTCCTGATGAACACCCCGTAGTGAAACGTCGGCGCTAAAAAAACACAACTTCGCATTTTGTGATTATAATCTATCGGACCCTTCAGAGCATGGAGATGATTCTCCATTACGAACCTTCGATCCGATAGTGGAGTATGGATCCTGTGTCCGCAATCGGGTTGCTTGCGTCCGTTGCCACTCTCATTAGGGTTAGCAAGGGAGCTCTAGACCTTATCAAAAGATATAAACATGCACCAAGGGACCTATCTGAACTCGTGCACGACCTTGAGATATTCGAGGAGGCACTGCGAGGCTTCGATCGTGTCCTACGCAGTCGCCAAACAAAGCACAACATCTCCGAGAAGATCCTTCGAACGGCTATTAATGATGGATTTGCAACCATCAAAGATCTTGAGAAGCGTCTAATGCAGGTATACAAGACTGAAAACTCGAGTCTCCGTCGAGTTAGATTCGTCCAGCATAAGTCGCACTTTGAAGCGCTTGATAAGCAGCTCAAGAGCCAATGTGCACAATTGCATAGTTTTGTATCACTGGCGCATCTGTTCGTAGTACCAAATTCCCCTTAATTTATCTAAGTACTAAACCCGTACAGGGAGACGTTCCTTGCTGTGTGTAACCAGCACCCCAAACTCCTAGAAGCATGTTCGACAGCCGTTGAGGAGATGGCAAGCGAACCTCAATTCCTCGAGGATGCGTCGGAATCAGCGTTGCCTCTAATTTCGAGGTATCCATCCTCGAACTCATCCTCCATCACAGCCGTATCTCTCGGATCATCAACACCGTCGTCACGGAGCTCGATATCTTCCAGAAATACTTCCATGACCTCTACCTCGTTTGATAATAAACTATCAGTACCAGGCCGGAGGGACAGGCGAGGTAGTGACACCCCGTCCCAATCAAGCACTTTAGTAGATTCCCGCTCAACGAGCTCACTGGTCATTCGTCGCGCATGCCGACATGATTGCTATTGCAAATGCCATGATGAGTCGACCACCGGTGAACCCAAAGCGCAGTCTTCACGGCTTAACGCGCGGGTATTTCGAGAGAACCGCAAGCCCAAGATTGAGTGCTCAGACCCAAGTTGTGCAGCCGCAACGTCACAGGAAAAGCCTATCCCAGTGTCTTTCTTTAAAAAGGCCATGTCGAATATGATGTCAACGAGTAGTATCCAGGTTCGGTATCGACTAAATACTTATCGTATGGTACCGGAGGGATCCAACGCCATGCGGTACGTTAAACACGGGAATCTGGAGAAGTTGAAATTAGCAATTCAGTCAGGGGAAGCAACGCCTTGGGATACGGCGCCGGATGGATGGTCCTTGTTGCACGTATGTTTTTTCGCATTTCAATATTGGACTCTGTTCTTATTATTATCGGGGATTAGTGGATGCCCTATTGCTAACACCTGCTATACTGATTCTTTTAGACTGCCGCATACGCGAGACAATTGCCAACCGTACAGTATCTTGTTGAACTAGGTGCGGAGACTGAAGTATCGGATCTTGGAGCACGGTCTGCACATCCTTCAACCCGATTTTGCGAGTTTCAATAAGGCCACTATCCCGACCTAACGATTTACGTTTTAGAAAACCCGTCGACTTCGCGTTTCTGAAATCCCGGGGGGCAGATGCTACCCAAACAGAAAAAGACATCGTCCAAGTCTTCTCTAAACAAGACGACTACATCGACGACTATGATTTCACCCCCATCCACGTTGCTGTCCTGGATCTCTACGACTCCGAGGACTCCGAACGGCCCACGCTCGAAGAACTCATTGACTTCGTCGACCATGCCAACAATGCCCCCCAGAGCACAAATTGGTCCCACTGGAAATCAAAATACCAAAAAAGGTCTCCGCTTTTCGTCACCATCATCGAGCAGTTCCGGGTTTCGGCAGCGGAAAACCCAGATACAGGTAAAATCATACAGAACCTAGTCGATCAAAAAGATCGTAAATTCCACTGGACGCCGCTTCATTGGGCTAGTGCCACGGGCCAAGCGGATAAAATGAAGATTCTGGTGAATACTGGCGCGGATCCGTTCATCAAGTCAAACTTAAACGCGAACATTTTACACGCAGCAGTAGAATCAAATGCATTGGAGAGCTTGAGCTATGCGCTGGAGATATGTAAACGGTATCCAGATTTGTTGAATGTCGATCAAAGCAACGTATGGGGGGAGTCACCACTTACGATGGCTGCGCAGGGGTGTTTGGTGGGTTGCGTAAAACTCCTCCTTGACGCGGGGGCTGATCCAAATGTAAGGCAGGAGAATCATCAAGTTGCGCTGCATTATGCCGGCCTTTCGGATCGGGGGGAGAAGAGATGTGAGACGCTGGCGCTCTTCTGCGAGACAAGCCATACATCAAAGTTGGACATTAACGCGCAAGATGAGGATGGCAGGCCGCCCATATTCGATTTCCTAGATGATTTGGAGTGTATGAAGTGTCTGATTCGACATGGCGCGAAGTTGGATTTGTTAGACAATTCGGGGAATAGCTTGATCCACCATATATGTACTCAAGGGGAGAGTGATTCGTTGGAAAGCCTGTTGCAACTATCAAGCGACCAGAAATTAATCCTGACAGGGAAGAATTACGACGGGAATACGGCGCTCATCGAGGCACTGCGCCATGAAAGTATTGACTGCGCGGTGGCTCTCCTAGAACTTGATGACGTCGGTGACGTTGTGGGTCAGGACGGGTGGGCTGCGGTGCACTACGCGGCCAAGCTGGGTGATCCAAACCTGATGAAAGCCGTGTTGAAACACCCGACTTTTACACGGGGTGCGAAGACAGATGATGGCAAGACAGCTCGCGTGGTGGCCATGGAGTCCGGCCACTGGCAGGGGGAAATAAAGGACCTTTTAAATCGATACAATGCGCTGTTATGATGCAGATTATACGGGATCCCATTGCTCTGGTAGAGCTCACCTAGCGGGGTGGCTCTATTGAAATGTTCATATTGTACATTATATTGATCGAATATTTTGTCGACGATGATGTATTCTATAAGTTTATATATCAGCAAATCTTCCGAAACTCTTACCGAGACAAGAACTATAAACGCTGCCCGAATTTTATCCATGACCAGGAACGAATTATGGAGCTTTTTTATTTAACAGATTGAGAAATGAACAATTTCCCTGAATGGTTATTGTACGCATCTGAATGTTTCCAACTGACTCCCACTTCTCGGAAGAATAAAGTATAACTTGGTAAGAAGCAAACATCGACTTTAATCATTGCCTTTTTGTATGTACATACATAGTTCAAGCTGCGATGAAGTTGGCGATAAGTTAGCGCGGAGGATAAAATAGCGCTGTCAAGCCGAAAGTTTTGTTCTGTTTGCTGCATTAGTCATCTAGTCTTGGTTTTGTGCCCGGCTTGGTTCCACAGATAGCTGAAAATGCCAAGATACGTGGATCTACCGCCACCGCAGCCAATCGTTGCCTGGGCCGAGTGGTATCAACAAGTACCTTGCCATTCACAGCGATCGGTCGCACCAGGTACAACTTCCGGGCATACAAACTGGCCACAAAACAACCTTAGATGTTTTTTTTGTCACGTTTAGCTCTCGCAGCATCTCCAAAGAACTGAATGACTTGATAACCGACTAACCCGCAGCTTTGGGAATTAGGCTTCATTCCTCTTGTGCTCACTCAGGTCTGGGGCCTGCATTACCTCTCGAAGTTATCATTATCCTTGCCCTTCTCGATGGAGGCCTTTGGCTATCTCCTCTAATAGTCCTCCATGGGGTCCTTTAGCGGTTATGTTACCGTCTACATCCTTGGTGGAGTTACCTTCATTCCGCTCGTGCTGAGCTTGATACTCCTCCATGCTCATCTAACGTTCCCGAAACTATCGAAGCATGGCAAACCTGACGAGGATCCTGGTGCCGACAGCATCCGGCATCCCACAGACGATCAGTTTAGTTTAAAAACTGGCACCGATGTTCTCGCAGAAAAGTTTCAAAGAGCCCATGAGTCCGATGTCGCCGCGGGATACTTTGCGGTTTGTCGGGAGTATGTTCCGGGAGGGGTCAATGGGAAGCCTCCCGAGCGGACCACTCCTGCCGGCGAGGTCGTAGCAGCGGAGAGCCCAAGTGTTTACCAGAGCATGTACCGGAGTATATTTGACCGAAAACAGGCTCCAACGATCGACCCCGCCAAAGGAAATGGGAAAAACACGAGGAAGGCGAGGAATGTGTTTTTCGTGATCTTGAGGTGTGTCTAATGTCCATGGCAAACCCCCCCCGTTCAGACTCAAGATACTGGCAATGAAACTCACTATTACTTTCTCCCTCACAGACATGGACATTTAATGCTATACGATGATGCAGAACAAATAGAAGTCCGTTATGTGATCTCGTTAGCTCACCACGACGTCAGCATTTATAATGGTGGAGATCAGATACCTGAAGGAGAGCTCTGGATTAAGCGGAACGCCATTTGTTTGACGAGGAAACAAGGTTCAATCCCTGATGCGCTAGAATCGAGATCCTCGACATTGCCATTTTATCTCTTCTCGGAAAATCTGTCTGAAAAGGAAGACTTTTATTTTGCGATCTTAAAAAACCTTGAGAAGATTCCGGATTCTCCAACTTCTCCTCCGACGCCTCAGCATTACGATGTGAAACATATAGTCACTCTCATACAGCGCCTACATTCATCGGAAGAACACCTTCAGACCCGATGGATCAATGCGTTGATGGGAAGGCTATTTCTGGCCATGTACAAAACTCCCGATTTTGAATCCTTTATCAGGAAAAAGATCACGAAGAAGATATCCCGAGTGACGAAGCCTAATTTTATCACGAAAATTTCTCTCCAAAAGATTGATGCTGGGGAGGGAGCTCCACTTATCACTAATCCTAGACTCAGAGATCTTACTATTGATGGAGACTGCTGTGTCGAGGCAGATATTAACTATAGTGGAAATTTTCGTCTAGAGGTAGCAGCCACAGCTCGCATAGAGCTTGGTACGCGCTTCAAGCCTCGAGAAGTCGACCTAGTACTAGCAGTTGTGTTAAAAAGCTTAAAGGGTCATGGCCTCTTGCGATTTAAACCCCCTCCCAGCAACCGGCTATGGGTGTCTTTTGAAAGCATGCCACATATGGAAATGTCCATAGAGCCCATAGTCAGCAGCAGACAAATTACGTATGGTGTGATTCTTCGTGCCATCGAAAGTAGGATAAGGGAAGTGGTTGCGGAAAGTTTGGTTTTGCCATTCTGGGACGATATACCATTCCTAGATACAGAACACGAAACCTTCCGTGGTGGCATTTGGCATCATCCCCCTAAGCCCCCGCCGAAAACCGTGATTCCGGATGAAACTGGAACGCAACAAGAAACACCTGATTTAGTGTCTCCGCTCGATGCCGTACCCACCAAAAATGATGCTACATTGACTCCTCCCTCGCCAGCCTTAACTGATCAACGAGGTTCAAAGTCTATACCTTCCAACCTGGGAGAATTGGGCTTGTCGGTATCTTCCGGCGTGGACAGAATGAATCGACTGGACCCTCCTCGAGCTATCCGATCTCGAACATTTTCAAACGTTGCCGGTCCTGTTGTAACAGCAGATACAGTGAAAGTTGATCATTCCGTCTGGGATTCGAAATTGGAGGAAAAAGATGCAACAACCAGTATGATTGAGATTTCTAACCGTTCCCAGCCAAACTCTCCTACAGGGACGCCCGTTGGCTCGCCTCCGAAAGAGTCGTCCTCGTTGCACAAAAGATCGGTGTCACGCAGATGCAGCACTATATCTAATGACACCAGACCAATTGATATTACGCCCCTTACACCTTCGATCCCCGGTCGATCTTCGCCAACTACGCTATCCATATCCAGTAGCCCACGTAGTTCTAGCTTATCTTTGAAAAGCGAAACTACAAACCCAAACACAACATCTGGCTCGCAGCCTAGCATTGACATCGCAAGTGTCAAACCCCCTGAACGACCAGTTATAGGATCAATAGGGTCGGCGGCCGCCGCCGCTCGAAAATGGGGTTTGAATGTTCTTAAGCGGAATGGGGAGCCATCCTCAAAGGGAGACAACAAAACACCAATGCCAGACCATCCTATTGGGCGAGGACGCCCTCTACCCCCACCAGGCACACCTCTTCCACCTCCAGACAGGTTTGGCTTCTTGTCTAATCCTTCCATGCCGAAACGTAAACCATTGCCGCCACCTCTCTTACCCGAACGTCAACAAAAGGTTTCTCGTCCTGTCCCTAAGCCTCCACTCCCGCGTCGTGGTAGCCCATCCACAAGGGGAAGCCAAGAACAAATGTTAGACGAGCTTTTGATTATCGAAGCTCCTCTTGGATCGGAACCAACAACGCCAGTCACGGATCTTGCTCCTAAAAACAACAATAACAACAACCTTGAAACGATGAACGCTAACGACACGGGAAGCAATTTTCCTCCAACTGAAGATAAAGCTTCTGTATTGGCGACTACAGAGTCAATTGGTGCTGAGAATAGCATGGATAGCGACCCAAAATCAATGGAAGATGACACGCAGTCGACAGGCACTACGTTTACAGAGGATGAAACGATAGCAAAACCCTCTTCTGTACTAACTCCTAACAAAAACTCCCCAGATATCCTTTTCCATTCATGAGACAACTGCCTACGTGCAGCTCTGTTTTGTATTTTTTTCGATTGATATTGCGCATCTAGTTTAGGCGCGAAGCGAGTTGGTTGGATTCATTATTTTTACTTTCCTTCGTTCTTTCTTTTCCTTATTTCCTTTTTTTTCCCCTTTCGGTCTTCTCTGGACGATTTATGGGGAGCATTCATTCGTAAGGAGTTGGTTTACTAGAGTTTGTCACTGCTTATTTTCACTTGGATTTTAGGTTTTTCATATAATAACTTATACGCCTCATGGTAGGTGTAGATGGCAACCGCGACCAGATGGCGGTATTGCCTATATCAGTTGCTTAGATAGCAATTGAAATTAGATTATAATCCAAATTACATTTCACGCACCGTTGCGTGACCTTTATTTCCATATTTTGTATATCTGTTTGAGGAGATATTGGAAGTTTATTCGTATGCTCACGCCACCACGCACTAGATTTTAGCATGTAGTGACTGATATATGGAAGAGTCGCATCAAATCCTGCCTGAGATACACGTAGTTGCGCTGGGGTGAAATCCAACCCTCACCAGCGACCGGCATCATGAATCGAATATAACTATATCCGTAAAACGAAGGATTAAGGTAGGGCGATTTGAAGAAGCTGAGCCCAGACTGAATGGGAAGTGAAGTTATAGTCAGTTATGAGTGAAAGACATCCACGTATCGTATTGAGATGAATCTCCAGCAGAGGCCTTTCCGGCAAATCCTGAAATCGTCATTAAGGTCGTCTCAGATTCTTATCGGGTATCAAAAAGCGGATATAAGAAATGGATGGCGTGCATAGCCCTGAGTGACGGCGCCAAGATCGCGGGTGCTGACTCAGCATTGCTGATTGCGACGACTTCAAATTGGGTGGAACGACATCTGAGAAACTCTTTCCAGGCAACTTAATTCTTTACATTATTTCTAGTTCAGTTCTGCCTTGTTTATTATCACTTATTTATATTGCTACCACTTTGTTGTTTTTGTTATTCATTCCGCTTAAACTAATACCCTCTTTATTGCTGCTCTGTTGTTGAAGCTGCGCGCTAGCTCTGATAGTCCTTGCTGCTGACTGTCCCCTAAGCTTGAATCCACTTCGCTCCGCATTGCGCCCAACCACACCTTCAACCTCTCTGGGCCATGTCACTTGCCTACAATTCGGTAGCCACACGGAATATCGACATGAGCAGGTAATTAACCCATGGTCAAACTTGGATCCTGCGCCGTTTCTAAGGCAGTTCCTTCTGGTGATTGAAGCAAGAAAATGCTTTGGCTGATACAATAGTTGGTAGAACGGAAGCGGATCTCGCGGTCAACATCCGCAAGGCCACCAGCATTGGTATGATGTTCAAACCCAGTTTCAAATTGTTGTGATACTGCGATATATAATACGTTGAAACTAATCCATTCTACATTGACGAATAGAGGAGACCGCGCCTAAACGTATGTTCCCATATCCAACCCCCACCCCGCCCGACCACGGTGCAGACAGCTGCCTGATCTAGATCTCCGCGGTTTAAACTAATTAAGGATGATATAGGCAAACATGTCCGGAGTTGTATTGTTTATACCTGGGACCACAAATCGTCGACGAGTTTCTGGGCGGGCATGAAAGTGTAAGTCATTATTATCCGGCCGGTGTCAAGTCGTGATACAATTATCGCTACTGCGGCTCGTATCTCGCTATCGACCCAACCCACAAGCTTGTTTTAACGTGGGCCCTAATACCGATTGTCCTACTAGCCAACCAATTCTTGCCGACGAGGTCCAAACATTTAAAGCGTTGATAACCGTGCACAAGGTTCTGCAGGAGGGGCACCCGATAACAGTTAAGGAAGGGCAGTCGCATGTTAGCTGGTTGGATAGTTTGAGTAGAGGTGTAACGGGGGAGGGAATCAGAGGTAATTTTCGACCCCCGTTGGGTCCTGGACTTAAAAAGTGATATCGAAAAAGTGGGAGTCCACAGGTGTTTCGACTTATTTTTCATTGCATTCTAAGACCTCATAATTCTATTAGGGTACGGTCCGTTGATTAGGGAGTATGTATTCTTTTTGGAGGCGAAGCTGGGATTTCACCGTCAGCATCCCGAGTTCAATGGTGAGTTTCCTAGCCGTCCTATTTTTCGCTACCAGTGAAGGTATGGTTGAGTTACTAATGTGACTGCTCGACCTCTAGGCCTATTTGAGTATGAGGAATACATCAGTCTTAAAACAATAAACGATCCCAACGAAGGGTATGATATCTACAACGCCAAAACTCCTGCATCCAGCTTCCCTATTTCTAATAGACATATAGCTACGAAACCATCACCGACCTTATGACCCTCCAGGATCAAATCGACGCCTTCCAGAAACTCATATTTTCACATTTCCGGCAGAGCACCAACAATGAGTGTAGGATTTCGGCTCTGGTGCCACTCGTGCAAGAGAGCTATGGAATATACAAATTCATAACGAGCATGTTGAGAGCCATGCACACAAGTACGTAATGATATTAGAATCCGCTTGATGAATCCTACACAATGCTAACATATGTTCACAGCTACCGGAGACGAAGATGCATTGGAACCTCTGCGTGGCCGTTATAATGCACAACACCATAGACTTGTTCGGTTTTATTATGAATGTTCCAACCTACGTTATCTTACCAGCCTGATCACCGTTCCAAAACTTCCCCAACAACCGCCGAATCTCCTTGCAGAAGATGAGGAACGCCCTGCTCTCCCGAAACGTCCCGCTAAGGAAGTCGAGCGAGAGCCTACACCGCCTCCAAAGACCGCAACAGCTCCAGAGCCAGAGCCCATCAATGATTTCTGGTCGAACGAAGCTAGGCGTCAACAGGAGGAATACGAAAATGAACAACAAAGGCTACAGCAGCAATGGGAAGAACAGCAACGTGCGCAATTACTTGCACAACAACAAGCGCAAAGGGAGTTCGAGGAACAACAAAGATTACAGGCCGAACAGCAAAGATTAGCGCAAGAACAGTTGCTACAAACCCAATATCAGCAGCAGACACAAGGTCGACTAGCTGAGCTGGAACAAGAAAATCTCAACGCGCGTGCACAGTACGAACGGGACCAGCTCATGCTCCAGCAGTATGACAAGAGGATGAAAGATCTAGAGGAACAACTGAATCAGCTAAATTCGAATTATAATTTGCAGACTCAATCCAAGGACGACCAAATACGAGCACTCCAGGAGCAGGTCAATACTTGGCGAACAAAGTACGAAGCCCTTGCGAAACTCTACTCCCAACTTCGACAAGAACATCTTGATCTTCTACAGACAACGAAATCCCTAAAGCTCAAGGCGGCATCTGCACAGGAGGCTATCGACAGGCGGGAGCGACTCGAGCGTGAGATGAAGACGAAGAACTTGGAGCTTGCAGATATGATCAGAGAACGTGATCGGGCACTGCATGAGAAAGACCGTGTTACTGGTGGAAACCGTGAAGAGGTTGAAAAACTGAAACGCGAGCTCCGCCTTGCTATCGAAAGAGCTGAAAATGCAGAACGCGCTAAGGGATCTGAAATTTCCGCTTTGCTTTCCAAGTATAATAGGGAGATGGCTGATCTTGAAGAGTCGCTTCGGGTACGTTCTACTGTACTATTTTATAGCGGTGCATTTTCATCCGAAAGCTAACTTGTTACAGAATAAAACACGAGCTCTTGAAGAGATCCGAGCGAATCATGGAGAAAGAGATGAAGATCAGGAAAAGGCTTTACTGGAAAAGGATGAGGAAATTGAAGTGTACAAGTCCGGAATGGAGCAGGCACTGATGGAGTTGGAAGAATTGAAGTTGGTACGTAGAAAATGTGGCATACGCGTAAATGAAGGTTTATGGCTGACGTGCTTTTTCAGAGCCAAGGAGATGCTGATCGTGCTCTCGACAATCAAATCGACGATGTGCTCCATAGCTCCGTTGCTAAAATTAACGACATCATCGACTCTGTGCTTCAAAGTGGAATCCAACGAGTCGACGATGCTCTCTATGAATTGGATTCAAGCATGCAGGCCGGAAACCAGAATGCCTCACCGTCCTATGTTCTTTCACAGATCGAAAAGGCTTCCGCGAGTGCCACAGAGTTCTCCACTGCTTTCAACAACTATATTGCCGACGGACCAAACAGTGCACACGCAGAAATCATTCGGACTGTCAGCATATTTTCAGGCTCAACCGCAGATGTGCTTAGCAACTCAAAGGGCTTGTTACGGTTCGCTACCGATGATAAGAAGGCAGACCAGCTAATGGGCGCGGCACGGCAATCTGCCCAATCTACTGTGAAATTCTTCCGTGCCTTACAGTCGTTCCGTCTAGAGGGTCTAGAGCCTCTACAAAAGACAGACGTGGTCATCAATAACAACCATGAAGTTCTCATGAATTTACAGAAACTCTCTAAACTTGTCGATGCGTTTGCTCCGAAGAGTAGCAAGCTTAGTGGCCAGGGTGACCTGGGCGATATTGTAGACCGCGAACTTACGAACGCTGCCAACGCAATCGAAGCTGCGGCAGAAAGACTCGCGAAGCTAAAGAAAAAGCCGCGCGATGGTTACTCCACGTACGAGCTTCGCATCCATGACTCTATCCTCGAGGCGTCTATTGCTGTCACTTCTGCCATCGCGGAGCTAATCAAAGCTGCGACTGCATCTCAACAAGAGATCGTCCGGGAAGGTCGCGGCAGCTCGTCACGAACGGCATTTTACAAGAAAAACAACCGCTGGACGGAAGGGCTGATCTCTGCGGCCAAGGCTGTCGCCAATTCCACCAATACCCTAATCGAGACGGCAGACGGGGTCATATCCGGACGAAATTCCCCTGAGCAGTTGATCGTTGCCAGTAACGATGTCGCTGCCAGTACGGCACAGCTCGTTGCTGCTAGTCGAGTCAAAGCAACTTTCATGAGCAAGACGCAGGATCGACTGGAAACTGCCAGTAAGGCTGTTGGCGCCGCATGCAGAAGCCTGGTGCGGCAGGTTCAGAGCATCATCGCAGAGAAGAACCTCAATGAGAACGAGGCCGTCGACTACTCGAAGCTCAGCGGCCATGAATTCAAGGTTCGGGAGATGGAACAGCAGGTATGTTTGGTTGTTTCCTTTCTAAGTGTGTTTGTTTTCTTTGTTGATTTATGTCTTTCTTTGTCCCGGTATACTTCTTGCATGCATAAACTTCGCCTATTCCCATACAACCCCAGCCAGATCTCTATCCCCAAGTGTAGAACAGATCCCAGCACCACTCTTTCTGTTCTGCCCCTGTATTTTTAACCCAGACTTCTGGAATGGAGGGAGCCATTCCATCAGTACATGTATATGTTGTGCATTACATCGCAGCACATGCTAACCGCGGCGTTTATAAAATTAGGTCGAAATCCTCCAACTCGAGAACAACCTTGCGCAAGCGCGACAGCGGCTGGGAGAAATGCGTAAGATTTCGTACATGGAGTAGTTAGCATGTGTAGTTTGCCATCTCATCTCATCATTATTCTCCGTTTTTTATATTTTGTTCTCAAATCTCCTTCGGTTTTTCTTCCTGCGATTTTTCTTCTTAAGCATGCCAATCCGTCCGCACCCTAGCGCCTCCTCATGCTTTTTTTTCTTTTTTTTTTCTTGTTTTGCCTTTTAAGCTTTTTTCCTCCCTTACCCCCCGCTAGCGATCAAACAAAACATCCAACATCCCCAAAGTATGATAAAAGCATATTAAGACCAGCCTTATCACTTGCAGCACCTCCGCTCCAACTAAAAAACCTTGCAAGGGATGGCCCCAAATTCCGTTTGCAGATGCTACGTAGTAGCCCCATGCCATTCCATGTGGAACATCCTCTAAGTTTTTACTCAAAAACTTTCTTTGAGTCCAATCTAATACGCCTTCGGCCACAGAAAGCTAAGGAACAAAAGAGAGCGCAACAAACCTTTTATCCACGCTACTCACCTTCCTTATATTTATCTTCTACATTCTTCGTACTTTTTCTACCATCTATTCTGAAGCATCTCATTGGCTTCGTATTGCCAATCCAGGCTACACATTGGCCAAATAAACACGGCGAACAAAGGACGCTAGAATTGCCTCGAACTCAGACGAGCAGATGGTAGATTGGCTAGCTCACAGCCAGAGCGCTACCGCAAAAACTATGAGCTTAGAATTTTGCCCACGCTGATCTGTATAAAAACCATAATTCTCATCAACAGCACTTTCTTGATTCCCGATCACTCGTTTTAGCCGCTGATTCCAAATGGAGGAAGGCCCGTAAAATGGATTAACAGTCGGCTTTTGTGCCATTAGTACTAATGAATGTGTGAGCCACACATCTATTTTAGTTTATTTATCTGTTCCCGGAAACGATCCTAAAAAGCAGTGACTTTCTTCGGTACTAAGCAGGCACAATGGGACAGTACCAGCGTTCGGTGTCTACCTAATAATAACATGGAAGAAATTCAAGTTCAACACTTTTCGACGCCCCTTACATTAGCTTAGTGGGACACATGGAAGCCTTCAAGCTCTCTCTTGGTGCTGTTCTTTGAATTTTGCTCCGGCCTAATTTTGCTAGTTTAGTTACCGAAGTGACGAGTTAACTAACTTAACTAACGCCATGCTTTTTCATTTAGCACTTCCTGAGACACTTTGTACGGAGGTATGGAACAAAAGTCCATGCACACGCTAGGAATTCATATTGACATTCTAGTACGAGAGTCAAATTGCTCCGCCCGCACTGTCAATGTAAAGGGGCCCAAGCCCCTATAAGATAGGCACAATAGGCATCAACAGCCCTGTAAATACCTCTGTACTTATGAGACAACAAAACAAACGTATCAAGGTACATTACCATACTAAGTTGGAGAGATGGTACTAAATCATGTGGAATATCCAAGTTAGTGGTGTGTGAAAGAACTTACCGAGTTAATTTCATACCCCTCATTTTACAGTTGTCACACCACGTCTGCATGCATACTGTGCAGAGTTCGGTCACGGTGGCCCAAGTACTCTTCTGTTTTACGAACTTACCTTGGAATCCACCATTTCTTGATATGGAGATCGCTTTGAACTAACGGAACATGCATAACGGGGTCAAGTTAGGTCCAATCGAGCCTCGACACGATTTTATTTTACGTTCGGAACCTGTCACTTTTGACCTTCGTGTGGCTTTGGTTTAAATCGATCGATAGACAGCTCTCCCATCGCCCACAAAGCGTTTGCCCCGTTTATTATTTCCTAATGTATTGGGCTGCGCTAAGCCAGACTGGCACGGGCAGCAGTTTGCTCGCTACCTTACAGTGGAATCAATGACAGTCGAGATTGTGTACAGCCAGCTCGAAGGAGGGCCTGGGAATGACGCGGGTTCAAGTTGAACATGGTTAGGAAAAAATGTGAGCTTGGTTAGAAAAGAAATGTCAAAGTCATGTCAATCTATATCAATCTCATCTAAAATACATATACACTGTAGCTTCTTATTATCTTAAAACACTCAATACTCAACACACACTTTTATGAAAGACAAGAATTACAGATTAGCTACTATCTAGAATAATCAATTGAAAAATACTTTCATTTTTCAGATATAGTCTATATTGTGTTGTGTGAAGATATCAGTCTATTAAAGTATATGCAGTGTA
Organism: Blastomyces emzantsi; assembly: GCA_003206725.1. Lineage (NCBI taxonomy): Eukaryota > Fungi > Ascomycota > Eurotiomycetes > Onygenales > Ajellomycetaceae > Blastomyces > Blastomyces emzantsi. The sequence goes on along the minus strand of QGQJ01000386.1, from coordinate 6,312 downwards.
CTTACTTTACATGATATTGACATGAGGCCTTGGTTCTAGCCATGATCAGGGTTGATTTTCTAACCATGTTCAACTTTTCTTTAACCACATTCAACTAGATGCCTGAATGACGAAATAGAGCCATGAAACTCTGGTTTAAAGCTTTTGAAGCTTTCTTTTTGATGACTTTGTTTTGGAGTGACTGGTTTGTCGTGTTTGTGGATGTATACCTTACGGACGCCACCCTCAGATAATTTAACAGTTATCCGATCTGTGCCTTCGTTTCACAGTAATTAACATCCTCATCCTACCTGTACTTCATTTATGGAAGCAGAGAGGTAGTGATTATAATTGGGATATGATTGTTTGGCATGCTGCAAGGTAGGAAGGATGCCTACTGTTGAATATTCTGTTGTTAAAAGCTTCCTGGCTTCCTGTGAGGTCGCGGTCGGATGTTTGGGACACTTGATAAAATAACATTCGGGGCATTGGTTGGTCGGCCCTTGTGCGGAAAGGTGGCGTCATGGCCGAGCTTGTGCTTGGACGTCTTCAAGACAAGAGTCATCGTGCAACAACGGTAGCGGCTCGGCCACTTGAATGCCATTAACGGCAACCTCGACCAATCTCAACACTTCTCAACGAACGGCCGATTCACATAAACCACACGCTATCTTATCCAGACTCGAGAGTCTATATGATTGGTTGGGTGCGGGTTTAGCCAACAGTGATGGCAAACACCAAGCTACCTTGGTACAAGGAGTAACGGCTCTTTTCTCGCATGTTGCATGAGGAGCTATTGACTTTTTGAAAAGGAAGAGTAGAGTTGTCCACGGGTGTTCACCTCGGTCAAAACTTTCGACCCTCGATTCACCACTCGGTTCTCTATCCAAAGAGAGAGGTCGAGGTATCTTTCCTGTTTCATTCTTCATGACTTTGGTTTACATGCAGCCATCAGGCTGTCACTTGAGAAATTCCTTCTCCTTTCTTTGTTTGCGAGTGATGAAGTGTACGTTGAGGCGCTGGGTGAAATGTGGTATGTGCGGCTGATCTCCACGCTGCCGGGACCGTTAGTGAAGTTTAAATATGCTAGAGAGTCAAGCGCCTGGCAGTGAGAAGAACCTCATGCAGAAAGTATGGAATCGTTGAAACTTGATTGGCTTGTAGAGGATTCAGTGGCATTCTGCAGAACACCTCTGCAACAGCTAGCATGTACGCGGCGTAAGCTACCATTAGATGAAGAGGACTTTTGATTAGAAAGGATGGGCGATTTGGTTATGGTGGAATAGCGGCTAGAGTGGCCAGATCTTGCGGGGGAAACCTGCAGGTTCCATAGGTTTTCTGGCTCCCTGATTACTCCGTAGTTACCAACTGTTTTTCCTCCTATCCAACGGCCAAATACATCCGCTGCTTTATCGTTCATCGACACATCAAATGAAGACTATTAAACCAACCATTCATAGGTTAAATGAATCCAAGGTAATTATCGTCTGGGCGTAAACTAGTTCTGCGCGGCATATTACGTAAAATAGTACCGCGCCTGAGTACCAAATCTACCTATGGGCAACGCAAAGGGAGGAATTTGTGGATCATTAGAATGGTAGACGATGAATTCACAGCCCTTACCCCAAAGCTGCTTGTAAGCAAATTATATATATATAAAATAAAAAATCCACGTTGTACTCGTCCATGGCCTCGTCGCTGCAGTTTACCTTCGAGGGACCATCAATGTAGCGAAGCTTGGCGGCCGTGGTGGTTGTCGTGTAGATACAACCTAGTGCGCGGTGGCTTCTACTGAGTGGCCTCGCGATTGCCCCGCTTTTTCGACAACCCATGGACCCTGTCAACTTTATCCCAACCACAAACCCTTGCGTCTGTGGCCTGTGACTCTGTTCCAGTCCAATCGTTGCCCTCCCAAGCCACCGCCTGCCTGCCCAGTACCCAGCGTCCATCGGTTTACGCGCCGTACGCTGCATATGGCCCCTTCGAGGTGTCTGAAAGTGTTTTTTAAATTGGCTAACTATGTATGAAATAAAAAAGAACTATGTTTGCCTCGCCAAGGATATCATCAGATTTTAAATACAGCCAAATATTATCGCCGAATTCATTAATCGCTTAACCCAATCCTATTACACCGAAACTCCGTTTATGCGCATCCACCATCCACTATACAATTAATTCGAAAGCAGCCTTTGCACTTAGATATGTTTGGCTAGGATGTATGGATTGGGGCGTTTACAAGTCAAGGTACTCTCCAATGTCGTAAGGGTCGAAGTCACTTTGGACATGATAAGGATTATATGGATATATAGGGTGGTTGCGAAGTTCCGGATTGAAGAAAGTAAAGCAACCATTGTCGTCAGGGGCGATAGGAAATTCGCTCATGGCAGTTCGTAATTCCTGGTCGAAATCTTCCGCGGTGTAGGAATTCTCAATGGTTGGATTTATGCACTCGAGGGTGCCTTGGGGAAGATGTATGGCACCGTTAGTGTTAGAGCGCTGGTCGCTGTTCGGTACTGAGCCAATGCCAGAAGATCTTACGGGACGGCTCTCGGTGGTTCCAGTCTCGGAATTGATAGGGTCAGGGTGCGGGACCGGGGGTTTGGGCGAGCGGGCGTGAATCTTTCCAGACCTGGGTGAGCTGATTGTATTTTGTTGACGCGGACTACCGGGTTGGGGGTAATGAGCATGGTTTGGTTGAGCAGCGACTGCCATAGCGACCCCGACGCCGTGATTGTTGTTGGCTGGAGAAAGTACTCCTGCAACATAACCAGTTTGGTAGCAGTGTGTGACAATGTCATCAACAGAGAGGTTTGTCGTTAAATCACCCTGAGTGGGCCCGACATGGTGGTTGGTTTTAATGACGGAAAATTGCTTGTCCATGCTAACAGCCAATTGTAAACCCATTACTCGAAGGTAATCACTTGGGCCAACAATTCCGATTAATGGCCCATTTAGTGCGAGAAAGGATTCCAAATTTACTTGGCCAGAATGACTGTCACGAATAATGGAATACGCCTTTGCAAGAATCGCCCACTTTGCCTTAAAAGGGTCAGATGTCCAGAGGAGACGCAGCAAACCTGACTTAATCTTTTGTGAGAGATCAGGGAATGCTGTAGAGTAGAAGCCTATGAGTCTGTTAGCTTGCTGCTTCCTCGATGGCTAGACTGAGAGCATACTTCTGAAGGCTATGAACGAATTCAACGGACGCAATTTTCCGTTCTCACGAACACGCTTTCCTTTGGAGGGCGGAGCTCGAGACACAGGGTTGGATGTCGTTGGCGCCGGGATTGGAGCCGTCATCGCCATGTGGGGAAGAGCGTTTGTCTTTGGGAAGCTCGCAGAGTCATGGTCCATTGAAGGGAGGCCAGCGGCAACATTGCTGGTAGGATCTCTGTTGGCAGCAGTAGCCTCATGTAAAAAATGTTGGAAGTTTTGGAGTTGATCAGGAGTTAAGGTCGTAAATAGTTTGTTAAAGGCCCGATGGACGGCAGACACGTCATTTGCTGCCATTTGGGCAGAAGATTTTGATTTGTGTATTTCTTCCAGTCTATTACGGGCGTGTATTGGGTGAGGGTGTTGGTAGACAGGTTTGCGAAAGAAGATCATGAGTGTGGAGCAAGTCAGGTTGTGTGAGGAGGCAAGTAGTGGGATAAAAGAGATAATAAGAGTAAGAAATGCACGAGAGTTTTATGATTTGATAAATAACGTGGGGTTGGAAGGGAGGCCGCCATTTGTTCAAGTTAATCGAACAAAGGAATTCACTTCTTTGGGACCTTCGCCATATCATTCACCACACCTTTACGGATTCACCCTATTCGCTGACAATTTGCTGAGAGTTTCTTCCTCTTCAAAATGTTCGTTGTTGATATTCGTGAACACTTCGGAGTTGATTATTTTAGATCCCCTGCCACGAACGCGAGTCCAGTTAAAGTGGATGCTGACAACCCGGCCGATGCCATCTTGATATTTTGCAACTTTAGTGATTGGATCTGTTTCCGGCTAATGATCCCTTCGAGTGCTGCCAATCGCTGCGAGCCAAGATTGATACTAAGCGCCCATGCCTCCCTCCATGACTAACCACGTCCCCACCCGCTCCAAGATCACCAACGGTGGTCCTCGAGGATCACCATTGCCGCATTTCTTTGCTCTGCACGAGCTCAATAATCCAAGTACCCGCGCTCCAGAGAAACCACGGATAGTTTGAATGCATTCAACTAAATTATGTCAGAGTTCCGAGAATGATAATACATCGCTTTAATCCCAGCCCGCGTCCTGCTAAAGTCCATGAGCTCCTCACCCTCCAGTGCTTCTACAAAATCAGTTAATATTACTGCGTATAATTATGATGTGCATCAACAAAAACAACAAAAAGAAAAGGAAGAAAGGAGAAAGGGGAAGGAAAGTTCTTACCAATTACATCATTGAAATTCTCCAGGCGATCAGTAACGTTGGCCTCTCTGGGAAACGCGCTATATTTCTGACAAACAAACAAAAAGTAAAGTAAATATGTGGCCGTAATTGTGTGTTTTTGCTTTTCAAAGTTCTGCTTTGGAAATTTCTCCGACCTAAACTTTCCTTCCCCATATGTGTGTAAAACGCTTGGAGCGGGACGGGAATGCAAAGAGAGCGGACGGTTACTTACATCGAAGTATATGTTGGGAGCTAGAGCGATCTACAGATTTAGTTATGGGGAAAGTTGATTAGTGTAAACCTTACTATTCCTTGATTTTTTTATTTTTTTTTACATGTTGGGCTTGATAAAGTGGATATCTTACCCATGTATGTTCATACTCGAGTCCAGAGGAGGGGAGTTCGTCACACTGATGGGGCTAATATTTAACCTTTTAGAAATAATGTCCAAATGAAGGCGGCCTGATAGAGGGGCCGCAAACGGAGCGGGGGGATGTATATATTATAAAATAAAAAGAACATTCCATACGTACTTTGGTTCGCGGCAAGTTGGAAGGGACACCAGGCAGTACTTCTGGAAGAACGGACTTTTATTACAAATCGTGTCAGTGTCAAGTAACTATTGGCACAATCTGTACATTTCCCTTGTCCAAAATGCTTAAACTTACCCCTTCACACTTCGCCGCGGTGAGATGTCTATCTCTCATCCATCTGAGATGGAGCGCCACTCCTCCAATTGGCATGAGTTGCAGCGTTGCGTTCTGGGTGGTATGAGGCAGGCGTACGCCGCATCCAGGGCTGCCCCTGAGAAGGAATTGTTCCCACGGTAGGAGATCGGATTTATACGACGGGCGATTGAGGGACTGTAACAACCTATCTTCCTCCCTCGCAAGCAGATTGGCCCGCATGAGGAAATCGGCTCTGATCTCTTTGTCTATTTTTGACTGCGCGGCGGTGATCTGGGTATCAATTGCGTGGGATAGGAGGGACCAGAAACGAGTCTGTGTTTCTGTTGATGGGAAGAGGGTTGGAGATGAGGATAATCGTCGCAGCTCGTTCATCACGCGCTCGAATAGCTGGTTGGCGCTGCTGTCCTGGACGTGGATTTTGTCGTCTGCGATACAATCCATGTATGCTGTGCACAATGTGCTGAGGAATTCTGTGCTGCATTTGCGGATGGCTATGCCGTCGCCTGGGAATGGAATATAGATTAGCAATAGTGGCAATGGCACCAATTGAACAGGGCCCCAAATTCATGACAGGGTTATCATATCTTACTATCAAGGAAGCCTGCATCGCAATCTGCCCAGGGCAGGGATGAATTGCTAGACATTTTCATTGTTTCCGTCGATGGATTGCAAGTTCTAAACAAGCGGCATGGGAAAAACGCGGAATCGTAGGGATTTCAGGGGTAGATGTGTGCCTGAGTTTCTTGGCTCAAAGGGTTCCTGAGGACGGCTATGTTTAACCGCGAAGGGGATATCAAAAATGGGCGTTATGGATGACGTCTTGGAACATTGAACTTTTGGAAATGGCCGTCGCAGAGATTCAGATTCTAGAATCGTCCATTACTATGTGCAGATAAAGTAACCCTACTCAGCTAACCCCCTAACAACAAAAATGAACAAACTCCTTTCAAAAAACAGAGATCCCCAGTGTCGCTGCCCGCCACCAACCAGCCTTCCCACATAATCCACAAAGCCCTCCTTCACCCGCTTTTTCTTTCCCCGCTTCTGGATATCATGATTCGAGGAGGTTGGGCATCCATCTCACCCCGCAGCCTGGTTAACATTAACTGAGAATTATTCAATACACTAGAGAATATGGGCACAGCTTGGCTGGTACAGAAACAAAGGGGATGGGGCGGCAAGAGGCTGGGGAGTTGAACTGAGTAACACACGAATCGAGACTGTGAGTCCCATG
>QGQJ01000385.1:0-26274 GCA_003206725.1 Blastomyces emzantsi | reverse complement strand
CCCCCCCCCACCCTGCCTCATATTACCATCTCATAAATGGGGCTATGGGACTGTATGGATAGAATGCCTTAAGTTATGGGGATGGGGATGCATGTCTTGGATTTGAGCAAGTGGTTTTCTGCATTACTCGCAAATTAGGGCATAGCAAGTAGATGGAAAAAGGTGCGGGTTACGTATGTCGAACGGAATGGTTATCCTCAAAAGTCAAAACACGGGTTACACGGGTTACACGGGCGACCGCGAACCTTTGCGAGTGGGACGAACCCAGAATTTTTACCCCAAGCCAGCCCTGCCCGAATAGTAAGTTAGCCGGTTTGGTTTTAGCTGCAAATTATATCTGTAACCGTCAGAGGAGCTGATGTGGGTTGTTCCCCCTGCGCAATGTGGGGTGGCCCTTTTTTGGCTCTTTAGGCGTTATTTGTGCGCTACATGACATCATGATGACGTTAGTGGCGGCGGGCCAGAATGTCCCCCCGGCATGCATTGCGAGAGATTTCACATGTGAGAAATCTTTGGACCTGAGATGCGGGAAGTTGTAAAGAGCACATACAATGGAAGCGGAGAAGTCCATTTGCTGTACGGTACATACGTCGTATGGTTCGATAAATGCTGTTGGGTGTGGTGCATTGGTCTGCTAGGGCAGTGAGTATTCAAGACATGGGAGACAGGGCGAACCAAAAAGTTCTTGGTAGGTAGAGAAATTCTGATGATTGAAAATAGTTATGCTTCAGGGACCTACCGAATTTCGTTGGGAGTGGTTCAGGGCGTCTTGGGACGGGGTTTTATGCCTATATATCGGGTGGCCATGGCCCTCCTCTAGTTTAGGGTTGACACCCCTATCAGCTATATTACGCTGTTAGGGTTATTTGACAGAGATTTTTATTCGAATGGACTGTACTATGCATATCCAACGTAGATTTCCAGCGCGGGGAGTAGTTTCCGTTGTGTGTGTCGCTGTAGATGATAGCATTGCCAACTGATTTAAGGCGGGCTCCACGGCGAAGCCCCTATTCAAATACAGCCGCCAACCCTATGCTACTGTCCAAGCCTATGATACTGTCCAAGGAGGAGAAGTATGCCGGCGTCGATATTTAGAACGTTGCACTCTCATATTTGACCTTCAATATTATGATTTCCTGAGGTTCACTCTTTCTTTGCCCCTAGCTCTCGCCTCTCCGTCATTCTTTATAGAATCACGCAGCTGCATCTAAGCGGCTTATTTCATGTAGAAAAAAGATGAACATAATTTTAATTTATGAGTTTTCATCATAGGAGAAAAATGTCCTGTAGCCTTATATTGGATGCAATAGGTATTCATTTGCGTCAGTGGCATTTTCTGAAAATATTAGGGAGTAAATTTATATTTCTAAAACCAACGAATATTAAATTAAAAAAAAGAGCAAAACAAAATTCGCACAACTTTGCACTTTGCACTTGCGCTTGCGCTTGGAGCTTCGTGCCAAACTTCGATGGATTCCGGTATGATAGTATATTTCCCGGCGGGAGCTCCGCAAGTTCGGACCGGAGCTGGATCGTTGATGTTGTTATTACCCCTGATGGATGAAAGTACATGGTCGAGCGGGCATGTTTCGCTTTGGAAAATTAAAAAGCTATGGGAGGATCTGATGAAGTAGAAGAAGAAGACGTAACCTAGATATTAACAATGCGCCTCTCTAGATAAGTAAGAGAAGCCTGCCCCCGGCCTTTGTTGTGCTGAGCCTGGTCATCACTTTTTTTGAGTTCCGCCGTCGCCAAGACGGGCGGGAAGATGGGTTCCGCTGAGAGTGTTTCCGGCGGAGGGGCGGCGAATGCTGCACGCTCCCAACAACCATGGTAACTAATAGTTAACTATCTTATATGGACGAGGCACTCTGTTGCCGGGCAGCTGCTGAGTAGCGTACATCTTTGAATGGCGTGATTTCCCCGGTTTGGTGGTTTGTTGGGTGACAAATGCATTCACCTGGATTTCTTCCTCTTTGGGAAACAGCAGGACAACATTGGAACACACTGCGACTGACTCTTTCCTGAAGGAGACGGTTGCCAGGCACCTGCTTTCTGTTCCCGTCCTCGCTTCTCGCTTCTCGCTTGACCACACTGCCCCTTTAAATTCTCCCACTTCCCCCTCTTCTCCTCTTCTCCTTTTCTTCTTCTTCTTCTCCTCTCCCCATCCCACGCATCACCGTTTCATCCATCATCTCCATCAATTCCAGCTCCTCTTCTTCAATTTTACTGTCCTAGTGTCATCTCACTCGTTCTAGATACACTATCTTAAAACTTTCCATTCAATCTCTGCCCCCCACCATCTCAAAATCTTCATTTTCAGCTTCTGCTCAGGACTTTCGTTCGAAGCTCAGTTCCATCACAATGTCTGTCAAGTCCATCGTTTTTCTGGGCTCTATGGTCTTTGCCATCATGGCAACTGCTGCAAGTAAGTCTTCGTAATGCTCTGCTTCTGGTTTCCAACATGTTTCCTGTGTTATTGTCACCGCCCTGGCCCGAGTTTATCGTAGCGAGACCAACGTTGGACGATGAATTTGCTGACCTTTGGTCGTCTTGTAGACCTCCCTCGTGCTGCTGACGAGAAAGCTGGTGAGTTGCAGCAAAGAGGAACCCAGTACCTTTGCAGCGTTGATGCCTTCTAGCTAACACCACGCAACAGTCATCGACTCTCCTCGTGGATTGGGCAGTCAGGGCTTCTTTGGGAAGATTGTTGCTCGTCAGGGTAAGTGCAACCCCTTTCCCCCTGATGATGGTAGATTTGTCCTCGGACTCCTTCCCTTTCATTTATCATACTATCTCTGAGGTGGTGGAAACTTCCAATGTATTATCACTAACAATTTATAGAAACAATCACTGTCACTGCCACCGCCACTGCTGACAGCTGTGGACCTTTTGACCCGGTCACATCTGATTCATCTCAAGTTTCTGAAGTTCAGTCCACGACGTCTCTTGTCCCTGTTCCGGTCTCTAGCACCGTGGCAGTTTCTTCTGCCTCTGAGGCTCTGGGGTCTTCTGTTGATCCAATTGCGATATCCTCTACGGCGGTCAGCAGAAACCCCGTTGTTTCAGTTACCCCTTCAGCATCGACCCCTGCCGCCTCTGAGACGGTTGTCGCTCCGCCCATCGAAACCAACTTTGCGGTTCGCAACGGTGGTCTTGAGGGTGCAATCCTTGTGGGTGCTGCGGGATTTGCTGCTCTTGTGGCGTTGTAAACCCTCAACAATGTAGTGGTGCGACGTTCGCATGGTTCTTTCGTCAATTCAAGAAATCGCACGCTAACTGGTTTGCATGATTAGCCACATAACCATCATGTATGTATGTTTTATGACTTGAAATGATTTTTCTTGATTTCTGCTCGTGAAAATTTTTCTGAATGCTGCGGGAGGCGATTGGAATGTATGTTATTTGGCAGATGTATTGCATAGTTAGGGGGGTTTAATGGGGTCATACTCAAGGTAGATTCAGCGAAAAATCAGACGCAGCATTCTTCGTTCAAATTCATCATCACATGTTCTGGTAACTGAACTTTTAATATACACCTATGTCGTGTATTATCTGATATTCTCACGGCGTTAAAGCCACTTGACATGTGCCCGCCGTGTAAGATTCCTTAGCCTTCCACTAGATCGATAACACGTTATTAGAGAGTAGATAGCTGTTGAAGTGGCTGTCGATGGTATCCCCGGAAATACTCGACTGGGCGGTCAAGAAGATGACATAGCAAGCTGAGACATGGTCGCCTGAGGGAAGCAAGAGGCATTCGTACTGGAACTATAGCTTGAGGAGTGGTAACTTTACCATCTGTCGTGGAGAAAACTGGGACAAGCCGAATAATTCCCATGTGCTATACCAGGGCTTATCATGCCAATCCTAAAATAAAATAGAGAAAACACCTATATATGTGAAAAAAGTTCATGTCCCCGTCAAGAAGCCTAGGCATTCTTCTTGTAAACTAGAATACGGCGTGGAAGAGGTGGTAGAAGAGGGACGAGGGAAGAGGGACATCCACGGAACATATATCTCCCCAACCTCCAGGCATTTATTAGCTTCCCGGGAGATGAAAAAAAAAATCAAAGGAGACCCACCCCCAACTCTTTTAAACCCCGTGATTACTTTATGATTATTAGTTACTTCCCAGTATTTTTATTGATCTCTCCTTGTTTCTCCTTTCTTTCCTCACTAGCATGCCCTAAATTCTCAAAGGAAATAAGCCCCATAGGGAAAAAGCCAAGAGAGTTAGTAATTTTCCTAGTTTTCACTTTCCTCACAACACCATAATGCCTGACTTTGCCGCTTCCTCGATATTCCTCTTCGATGCACAAATGCCACATCCGTCGCCAACTTTATCTCGTAAGAGGCGTGCATTGGTCATTTTGGGGCCAACAGTCCGAGAAAATAGCGGGGAGAATTGAGTCATTGCATAGTCTGGGTGGGATGAGGACGAAGTTGAGGCTGTTTGCGGTCGTGATGGGGTTTGTGGTGGTGGGCGGAGGGTTGGGGTTGGGGAAGTGGCGGGTTGTCCATGATTTGTTGTTGTGCTGGTGGTAGTGGTGGGCGGCTGTTGTTGGTGGTGGTTGTGGTCGAGGTGTAGGTGGGAGACGTGGAAGATGTGGCCGCAGGCAAAGCCGATGAGGGTTTCAGTTTCTGGAGGGATAGTGAAAAAAAAGGGGTATGGTGAGTTATGAGGCTGACATAGACATAGAAGGGGCCTTTGCTTGTTTTTTTTCCCGGGCGGGAAGAAAAGAGGGTTTTTGGACAGGCAAGCGGGGATTACGCTGATCAGAAGGAATAATGTTTGAGTGTGGATATCGACATACCTTGCTCACTGAACAGTTTACGGCATCCAGCACAACGACCGCTTTCCGACTCCTCAGTTCCCTGGGGAGCTTGTTGCTTTTGACCTAGGTCCGAGCTGGGGAGGACAATATCGAATTTGATGCCTCGTTGTTGTCCCTGTCGTAAGATGTCCATTCGCGTCGCGACCTCTCCTTCCAAAACTTTCGCAACGCCCTGACTGATGGAAGCTTGGATGTCATGTTCCCGAATCATTTTAGTAAGGCCCTCTCTTAGCCCTTCGATTTCCAGGCCGCTTGGTATACGCCGGACAAGGTTTATCGGGTCAATTGAAGTTCCCGCCTCGGCAAGCAAGCCGCGGATATATTCGGGTTTATCCATTGAGAAAGACAAGAGATCTTCCCAAAGATCAGGGTCATCTTGTGACTTGGCAAATGAGATAGCGTATGAGACATCTTTAAGATCTGATAGGATGAGGTTGAGTGCTCGTTTTGTTTGGCCAGTTTTGGATAGGAGATAAATAAGCTCAGGGGTATAATGGCGAGATTCACATATAGAGCTGGCTGCGCTATATGAGTAAGATGTGCTTGACTGGAGGAACTCCATTAATAATTGACGATCGTACTCTGCGAATAGTTCGACGGCGATATCTGAGAGGCCATCAATCAGGGCTCGCCTTTCGTCAGCTACAAGTTTCTTTGCAGCATCTGTCTTCTGGTGCCGAAATCTGGAGGGCTTTGCTGAAGCGCCTGATGGTGCATCGCCTCGCCAGAGAGCCCGTAGATAGAAGAAAAGAAATAGTTGGCGGTTTGCGGCCTGTAACTGTGAAACAACAGCTTCAGGGCCAACGATTCCATTCGCAGCTTCCCTCACCAAAACTTTGATCGGATCTGCTGTGGCAGCATCCAACTCTGGTATAGAGGCTGATTTCAATTGCTCTTTCGAGACCCGAATGAGAATGAAACCTGGAATATCATCAGCTATAGCATCCAACAAGTGATATTCACGGATCAATCGCATTGCGGCCTCATCATCCTGGAGACGGATGTAGCAATGGAGAGCCTCCCTGTAATGCCTATCTGCTAGGAACAATTTCGCTAGGCTATCCATCAAAATTTTCCAATCATCCGAGCCGAGCGTGATAACCTTCGATTGGAGCTGGTCTTCTATGACAGCGGTTACACTTGAAATGTCAAAAAGATCGGTAGGCCATAGTTCAAGTAGTTCCTTGAATCTGATACGATCTCGGGAAACATAATGCCCGAGGATAACTTCGTAGATCAAAGATGGAAGCGGGGGGCTAATCTCAATTGGGACGTGAGGTGTTATTTCATCGAACTTATTGTTGCGCGCAAAAATCCATACCCAGTGTTCCCATCTGGATGTTGTCCTGAGAACTTTTCCGCACACTTGCCCGGCTCTCTCCCAATTTTGTTGACTAATAAGTTGCTCTAGCCAACGCTCTCCAATACGACGCTTTTCCATTTCTGATGCGGAGTTTGCGGTTTGGGTAGCGGTCTTGACGGATGCATTGTCATCAGCGAAAAAATCCGCTAGGGTACTCTGAAGCTGAATCGGGGTCGAAGGCAGGCTCTCCGCCCTCTCCAGAGTGGCGGCAGCAGCTTCTGGGTGCTGAACAATTAGCTCCCATGCTTCCTCATATTTTTCATGACTATCCAACCAGGCTAAACGATCTACAATGCCCCTTTTTATTGCAATTACACAGTCATAAGGGCTGTGGATGAATATCTTGATTCCGCCGGTAGCCGTAATAGCTAACTCCTTGGCCTGTTTATCGCTGGCTGATAAACCCATCGAGTTTATTGAACTGCCTCCACGGATGCTCGAGCCTTTGTCGCCGCTGCTGCCGTTGCTCTGTACACTAGCAGCGGAGCTAAAAAGGCGGGTAGGATACAGGGTTGCGTCCCAGAGTCCAGTCCCTATAGCCTCGAGCGCGCCTCGCTGTACTGCTGCTGCGGGTGCTTGATTTGGAGGGAGGACACCCAAATGGTAATCTGATGCGGAGAATGTTTGGTACTTTTTCACACTCAGGGTATCCGCACTAAGTTCCTCTTTGGTTTCGATGTCAATCAGTCTAAGTTCAGGCTCAAGACCATTTTGTCGATGACGAATTCCGCGTCGAGGGCCTGCCTGACTCGCGTTGGATTCACCGTTGTCGTCTTCAGGTATCAGATATGAAAGTACAAGAAGCAAATTTGGGGTATATAGCGAAACTCCGGAAATAATACAGTCAGTGCGTAATCTGTGGGATAATTAGTTTGCTTCATTGGGGTAATCCAGGGTTTGGCTACTACTAACATAGTTGCAACTTCTACGGATCCAATTTTCCGTTCTCCAACATGCTTTCCCGCACCGGATCCACCTGGTAAGACATTGATGATCCAAACAGTGCCACCCCAGCCTACAACAAGTTTTTCAACTGAGTTTTGACTTCGGCCATTGCTCGCGTTAGTAGCTGAGGATTGTCTTGGTGACTGTAATTTTCCAGGATTGTCGTCGACATCCATGGAATTTTCGTCCACCCACTCCGCTCGCGGTTTCCAAACACTTGCCATTTCTTCCCACCCGGGACGATTAGGTCGATCGATATGGCTCATCCGTTTCCAGGCGAATTCAGAATCCGCATTTTCCAGGTGTAAATTTGTCCTCATTATTTTGATTCCTTCTTCGTTGACCCACATTACATACTTCCCTGAAAGTGACCATTTTATGGTACTAATGGTTCCCTCTCCACTATGCAGAACGACGTCTTTGCCAGAATTCCCGCCTAAACCAAGAGAGCCCAACCAACCCGAAGTATTGGGAGCAGACACTCCCATAACGGTAGAATTTGACTTCGTCCCAACCCTACCCCCAGTTGTAAGAACCAAGGCTCCAGCTAGCCCTCCTGAGATGTAGCTTTTGTCATTCTTGTAGTCTGGTGAAAGAGCTACGGCTTGAACGGGCCGTCCGAAGTTACGTAAGAGGACATCTCTTGGGTCCACTAACGATGACACACAAACGTTTCCGTCTATGGAGGACGAGGCAATATAGATAGAGTTCGATGGGGTCGCGGGGATCGTAGGTTGGGCTTTCGAGGAGTTTTTACTTTTCTGCGTTGTAGATTGCGATTTGATGCTATTACCATCACCGGAGTGCTGCCGAAGCGTATCCAGCTGGGGCATGGGGAGTGGAGGCGGAAAGGGTGATATTGATATGGAGGAAACGGTTGCAGAGTGCGCATGGTAAACACGAAGAATTTGGAAGGAAGGGACGGATAAAACATGCTATACAAGATCAGCAAAAGCCTAATAGAGCTATTGACTTCCGGATGTCACATACAATGTGTCCATTATGTGTCCCAACGATCTATAACAGTCAGCAGAATTCCACTGTTTAGAGTGCAGTTTGAATAGATAAAAAGCAACGGACCATTTTGTCTCCCGCAGCCAGGAAGGAGCTTGTAGCATCTCCATTTCGATATACGGAGCCAATGCTTTTGGTCAATGAAGCATATTTGAGGCGCGGCTCCTCTTCCTCATCATCTTCATCCTCATCTTCTTCGTCTGATTGTTGGCTATGATTGTCCTCATCGTCCTTCGATGATGGTTCGGCGGGCGGGCTCAATGACCGAGTACGGCCCGCCTCCTGCCCTGTCGGCTTCAGCCCTACACCATCACTCTCAGGATCCTTTGTGTCGTCCACCTCCATACCGGCAGCTTTCATCGATCCCAAGATAACACAGCACGGTGCCAGCGGCCCACAGTTAATGACGGAGACTCCGAGGTTGATTGGGGTCCACTAAAGCTCTGCTGACTCAGCTGGTCCATTCTTCCGGAAGATTGAATTTCCAGGCCGAATCGCGATATTTCGGCCATGCGCGACGGAGGACGACTTGACAGGCTCCTGCAATAAACCTCCGCCTCGGGCTACAAGCTATTGTACGCTGCAACGCCAATCGAACATTAATGGTTCCGAAATGCCCAAGTTAATCTAGTCCCGCCGTTCGATATACCCCCTCGCCATGTTTGCACGTTGCTTTTTAAGTTTAGTCTATAGAACGCCTCGAATAAAGCCGGGTTTCTCACGATTCGAACATACTTTTCACCCATCATGTCCTACGAGATCCACTCAATGGAGGAAGGAGTTCTTCTCGTCTAAGATTGACCTCCAGCACGCTAAGTCGGAGACGCCGCCCGAGCCTGAACCCGCCCCCACTGTGACCAGAAAACCCAAACGGAAGCCTTCCAGATCACCAGCTGCCAAAATATCGCTGCGGCGTGTTGCTGTCGAAGCGCAGCGATCGAAGGATGGGATGCGCCAGAAAAGTCAGACAGCTGATGAAGACTTAGCAAAGTCCAAGGTAGCTATTTCTGGTTTGTGATATTGTTCGCCAATTATTGATTTATCCCTGCAGACTGTGACAGCGTACGCTGTAGCGGAGACATTTGATCTAGCAAAGGTCGTTCAAATCCTCCTAGCAAAAGGATACGAACCGGACCCATTCAAGACAGATTTGTATCCTCAAGTTGTCCATGTGCAAGTACCGCTAGACTCGCTCCGGAGGACCTCCAGTCCGTCAGCCTCTAATCTCCCGCCGGACGAGGCTGGTGATATTTTCATATTTCCTTCCGGCACTGTTGTGGCTTGGGCACTCCCTGATAGCTTTGCTTCCTATCTAGCTACATCTGTGCTTCTCCCGGCGGCGGAAAATCCCCACGTCAATTCTATGGAGACAGAAGATCTCGACTATATCGAAGACCCCAATAGGGAGAACAGCACTATCAAGGGCGATACGATAACTCTCGGCACAAAAATTAGCCCAGATAACCGTGATTTTCGGGTTGAAGGCAAGGAGGGTGTGGATAATGTTTTAACTAAAATTGCTTTTTCATCTGGACTTGCACGGAGCACCAAATTGGCTGTTCTAGAAACGCTTCTTTCCAATTACTTTGAATCAACCCGCAACATCCCAACCCTCCTTTCTAAAGGCACTCGCTTACCATTTACCAGGCGCTTCGTGCTGCAGAAAACTGGACAGCTCCTTAGTGTCAGGGCCCAATTGAACCTATACTCTGAGCTCACAGACTCACTGCCCGATCTTTTCTGGGATAGTCGCCACGAGCTTGGTCTCGAGGGATACTATGACCAGGTTGGAAGAGCCCTGGACGTAGGGATCCGAATTAAAGTACTTAATGAAAAGATGGATTACGCGCAAGAGATAGCAAGTGTCCTCCGCGAACGGTTAAGTGAAACTCACGGTTTACGACTTGAGTGGATTATCATTGCGCTCATCGCTGTCGAAGTGGCGTTTGAAGTTCTGAGACTCTGGAAAGAAAAAAAGCAGCATGAGCTCGAAGCTATGGAGTCTACGGAACAAACTGGCCGGTGAATTGTAAGGGTATAGCAAAGTTTTAAGTCAATTTGCATGGTAGGCGTTTTATGGTTCGAGATTTCCTTTGTTTAAATGATACCACTCCACATATTTGCATCTCATTCACTTTTCTTTTGGATATAACGGCACGGAGATGACTAAGTTTGGGATTTGTTGGGTAGTGGATAATTATGGATGTGGAATGAACACATTATTTGTATATTTCTATCTCTATGCAAAATCCCAACATGAGCGGAACGCTAGCCTTAAAGATTTGAACTCTTTCGCTGGCCGGTTCCTTGTTTCTCACCGGTGTTGCGGCTTGATCCCAGGACCAGGCCTAACTGTGTAGCAAGAGCAACTATCTCACCCGCCTCATCCATCACTATCACCTCAATGTCGGTCCTTCCATTGCGAACTGATTTTGTCGTGATTCGACTGTAAAGCCACTCCACTCCACCCTTGGGAAGTGGTTTCTTGAAATCTATATTCAACGCAATAGTGGGAAACCAGTACGGCGGCGGGCTTCCCATTTCCTTCGCAGTAGCATATTCTAAATTTTCCAAAGCCACAGGGAAAATATCGACCAAGTATGCAACGGCTTCGTTGGTCCACTTTCCCAATCCACCTTTCGGTCCATGAGGTCGCAGCCTACCCCATTGATCCGTAATCCCTCGTCGTTCGTCTAGCCGGGGATCTACCGGTTCCCAGAATTCTGAGTTGCTCGATGCGCGTCGGAAGTCTGGGTCTTTCATCATCGTTTTCTTCCAAGGACTATTTGGAGCGGGGTGTCCATCACGAAGTTGTGGTGGCTTGAAGTCTGGTGGCGGGGGATATAGTGTCCAGCTACAAGGTGTGGATACACCTACTTCTGATACTGGATCAGAGATCGTGATGTATCCAGCTACCTTGTCAATATATTTCTCTGGCGAGTTTGACGAGCCCGGCTGACTCAGTGTAACTTGGATTGTTGACGTCCTTAGTCCCAGTTTCACATCGCGTACTGTCAATAAAGCAGGTCCTACAGCTGACCGCCGGATGAAGCTCAATTGCATGCTGATTGGCATCGGTTGGGAGGAGTGTCGGGTGGGATGTGTGTTTTGGAAATGGGTTGTTGCAGCCCGGTAGAGAATCGCAGTTAGATACCCTCCATTAGGAGCTACAAAAAAGTTCAGTTTAGCTGCAGCCCTGATTTATCTTTTATTTTCCCCCTTAAGCAGGCTTATGGTATGATATGTCTATAACTGAATTTCGAGATTGATTCTTGGGGAGACATACCGCTCCCAACAGACCATTGCGTAACCAAATCCGCCGAGTAGTTATGCGAGGACAAGGGCGTAATCTTGATCGCATCCTCGAATTCTTGGGTGTGGGCAGGGGCCGTCATCTTGAAACGCTCTTATTGTAAATTTCTCGTATAGGCCTTGTGAACGCTGTAGGCTTCTCCAAGGCATCTACAAGAAGCGTGTTTGCTTTTGCTCGATATATTCGGTAAATTCAAGTGAGCAATTTGAAATCCAGTCGCGAGGCGAGATTTATAATATTCCAAATCGCGACCTAAGCGATTATCGGCCGGAGAAAAAGCACATGAGATATTAGACTCGGTAAAAGTCCGCTACCAGCTATGATTGTTTAGAGCTCCTAGCTTTACCGGTCATGTTCCGGCACATCTACGGGCGACGTTGCCTCGGTTGGGGATGCGTTTGCGTCGCTAATGGAGCGCGGCAAGCTAGCCAATAGACTCTCAATTTTCTGGCATTTTCGGCAGTACCGCTTAACAACTGCCAATACCGACGAATCCTCGGCAATGGTTCAGGGGCAGATGATATCATGGCCTAAGTGCAAGATTTGCATTTTCGCAAGCATTGACAAGATATATAACTCTGTAGCATTTGTCAGATCTTTGTGTATTAACCTTGGAATCATCGATACAAGCGTGCAGTCCAATCTTAAAATGAGGTCAGCTGTTGATTGGCTGTTGAGCTCGAGCCAATGGAATTCCCAGGGTTGATCATGGGGTCGATGCGGGCGGCTATCTAGGGAGCTCCATGGCTGCGCTGACCCGGGCAACCTCACCTCCAGAACGAGCTTATCATATCCACCAGCGACTCGAGCGTAATTCCCATCACCTGCCTGGCGCGCATAGGGTATTCACAGCCATCACCATGATGACAAAAGAGTCGCTTCGGGAAGCATTCAACGCGGTGGCAAGACGGCTAAAACTCAAACTCCCCTCTCCAAAAACAGTCCTGCGTGTTGCGTCGCTAGGAACATCCCAAATTCCGCTTTGGAATAACCCGCCCATTCAGCAGGACCCAGAAGTCGCTGAATTTTATTCTTGCCCAAATCCGCAGCTGAGCTGCAAAGTTGAGTTCAATTCGCAGGATAGGTGTTGCTTCAATTATCCTGGCGGACAGCTTTTACAAACGCAGTTCTGGGATGCAGATCCACCCACGGGGCCGGAGGAAGGGTGGACAATCCATGGGTTATGGTGAGCATCCCATGTCTTCCTCATGTATATGAAGGGATGTCGGATCTAAGATTATTGCTATCCTCTTTCAGGCCTGACCGTTGCGATGGGAGCTACGACCAATACTGCGACTCCAATCGCCGCTTTCAAAATATATCCTCCATTATCGAAGAAAGCGGTCAGTTGGAGCTACTGGACTTGATGAAGATGCACTGGAAGGATTTTCGCGGTGATGATGAAGACCTATGGGAACATGAGTGGAATAAACACGGGACGTGCATCAGTACTTTGGAGCCTCACTGCTACCCGAATTACGTTCCCCAGCAGGAGGTCGTGACGTACTTTCAGAAAACAGTTGATTTGTTTCTCGGGTTGCCTTCTTATGAGGTACGTGAACCTGGATAAGTACCCCCATTATATATATATATGTATGTATATATTGGGGGGAGAACGTGACGGATGGGCGTAAGGATGCGAACCGTGGCTTACATGTGTTCTGTAACATACACATAGATTCTTTCCGCCGCTGGGATCGTCCCGTCAGATACACAAACTTACGACCTTGATGCTATAGAGTATGCATTAAAAAAGACACATGGCCAAGATGTGGTAGTTAGGTGTCGGAACGGTGCGCTCAATGAGATATGGTATCATTTCAACGTTGCAGGACCACTTGAGTCGGGCAAATTTGTTCCAGCAATTCCAGGTTTGTTTACCCTAGTGCCACACCAACAAACATATGGGATCATGTCATTTCTCCCACTAACATGGTATGCAGTCGGTGGACCATCCAACTGCCCTCGAAATGGAATCCGCTACAAGCCTAAGAAATCGTCACGTCGAAAGCCATCTGCTACAAGGACACTCCCGAAGCCAACCGGAACTCCTTCAACGGGAATCCCTTTTGTCGGCAAGGGGAACCTAATGGTACAATACTCAGGAAGGCAGCACGGTTGTATCATTAGCCGTGGAGGTTGGTTTGCTTCTGGGACATGCGCGACGTTCCACGCCTTACCATGGGCTAACGGTTTGTATACTTAAATAATATTCTTGCTACGGTTGTCATGTATCTGACCTCCTGGTTCGTATAGATGACTTCTACCTCAAATCAAGCAAAGGCCTCTGCGCTTTCGATGATGACAATGGCTTTGTTTGCGGCCCAGATATCGACGAGCCAATGGATTTACAGTAAGCAATATTTTCCTCCCCTCAATGCCTACCCCTTGCAAACCCCCGCAGAATCTCATTTCCAATAAGTGATACATATACTAACTTGAAGCCACCACCCCAGGCGATCGACGAAAAATTATCCCTCCACGGACAAATTGAATTTTACTCAGATTCCGTCCCGAGACGCCGAGGTCAGAGTTTAATATATGAATCCTCAGGCCGACATCCATTATCATTGGAAATTCATTGGCGTGGTGTTTAAGCTATCTCTTACTTCTTCCAACCACGTTTCGTTGAATTCTAGACCATTTCGGTGTGGCGTTTTACAGCTAAGCCATCTATAACGACCTTGTTTGTTTTTCTACGGCGTTTACATATATATGTTTATATATCGCCAGGTAGGAACGGCGTTTCGGTACCCTCAGAGTGTTGGCTCGATAGACATAATCGATATAGATTAAAAGTAGCAATTCCATAGTAATTTATGAATGGGAGCGCTTAATTTTATCGCTGTACAGTGAGTGGGTATCATGTCATTTTTATTTAGCAGGTTGCATCTATGCTGCAAGCAGTGAATTTGTGCGAATAATTATTTCAAATATCAATAATTAGGTCTTCACTGGATAGAGTTTGTAGTATAGATGAAGACATCGTCATGCACAGATCATACATCAGAAGAAAGACAGCCGAATTGAACAACCAACTCCAGTAAACAAAATATTAAGACAACAAGTTGAACTTCATCCAAAACGATGAAATTTCCTTTGCCACCAAAGTTGTAACTATCAAAAGCAACAAGCATAAAATCATTGAATCAGGACCTTTTCCAGATTAATTGCATTTTTAAAGAAAAGGACAAAAGGCCCCAGGGGCAGAATAGCAGAGCTCGCACGCCATTATTGTGTTGTACAAGGTCATCATAATACGGTCCCCAAAAATGGAAAATAGTGAAACTGGAAAAATATGAGATTGGGAAAACATATGAAAAACAGGAAAATTGAAGTGATATCCGAGCGCTTCATCCCAAAATCATATGAAAGATAAATAAAAATAAAAGCGAGAGACACATAAGAGCCCAAATAGGGAATGTAGGGCGCCAAAGTTTTTAGAGGATCAAGTAAAATCAAGTTTGCAAGTGCCAACGTCCAGAAACCAAGTAAAAAGGAGGGTCAATCAATCATTATCTATCGTAACATGCGTTCCCACCCAATTATAGTAAGTTGTACATATTACCCGTAGATGTGATAAATTCATTTCAAACTTTTATCACAAAAGCGAACTAGTCAGCACCTTGATAAACCAAAAACATCCATATGGGCAAATGGGAAGAATTGGACTGCTCCTTACCATATCATAAAACGTATCACAGTTCATTATCAACCTCCGAAGAAAAACTGCTAAAAAAATCCTCAGAATACTGTGAGAATGATCCCGAAAAGAATTGGCTGCCAAGGCCAAGGTCGGCAACATTATCACATTGGGTAGGAGTGGTAACGAGGAAGAGATCGGATTCATATCCCGACGAGGTAGAGTTCCCTGGCTCTGGTGGAAGACTTCCGATCATAGATGGAATTTGGAGTGAAGCAAGGTCATTCTCTTCAAAGGTTGTGCACAGAGAAGTAGGGGCGGTATCCTGGCTGCAAGTGAAGACATCGAAATCCGAGCCGTGAGCAGCGGCAAAAGTGGGTTCTGCCGGTGAAGGAAGCAAAAATTGGGAGGAAGAGATTGGGTGTTCCTTTTTGACTGGAGTTGGAGAGCCTGAACGAAGAAGAGGGATATCTGGGATTTCTTCCGGGATATCGTCGAGCGGTCTTTTCGTCGGAGAGAGGGAGAGAAAGTTACGGTCCATGGTAGGCGTCATTGAACGGAAGCTTCTGGTGGGCGATGGCACATTTCCGGTACTAAATCCAGGGGAGGCAGGAGGTGTGAAAGTAAAGACATCGGGAGGTAAGCCGAATCCATCACTATGTAGGTATTGCATGTCATCACCGACACTCGACTCACGTACACTTCCTGTATCGTTGCTTTCACTCGGGGGAGAGGCTAACGAAAGGCAAGATTCTGAAATCGAGCTCGCATAAGACTTTTCGCTGGCCGCAATGCGCGACCTGGTAGCTTTATCTTGCCGTTCGTCTTGCTCTGGTCTGTGCTTTCGTGGTCTCCCACGTTTGACCACTTTTCTTACAGCACCTTTAAACGCACCACTGCACATGCCTCGTTGTTTATGTCTTGTGAGGGCATCCTGGCGGGCAAAGCTATTACCACACTCGCATGGGTAGGGCTTGATTCCCGTATGGATTTTGGCATGTCGTTTTAGGTCGTGGCCGCGGACGAAACATTTATTGCAGTGGTTGCACTTGAACTGTCTATCACCGAGATGGGTCTGGACATGAGATTTAATGTTTTCTTTCCTTCCAAACCTTTTGTTACAACCTCCATAAGTACACATCCACTTTTTGTCGACAGCATCTGGACCCTCAATGAACGCAGCAATGTCGTCAAGGGTGATACCGGTCTCCTCAATTGAAGCGTCAATGTTGGCGTCCAAATTCAAGTCAGCAATTGATACGGGTTTCGGCGATAAAGGCGCCTTCTGTGGTGATGAACATGTACTTGAGTTGGCAGTTCGATTATACGCGGGAATGAGGGGAATAGCTGGCATAATTGGCACTTTTGGCCGAGTGGAGCTTTTGTCGGCTCCTTCGCATTGCGTGCCGTCCGTAGCCTGGTTCTGTGAGCTAAAAGAGGAGTGGACAGGAGAAGACGGTAAGTTGAAAGTGACTGCGGAGCTTTTTGAATCCTCATTATGGTGGAAAGTGAAATCGGAGAATACGTCATCTCCAAGGTCGGGTAACGGGGTGGTAAAACCATCGAAGGAGTTGAAGAATCCATGATTGGTTGGACAGGGAGCATGGTCTTTCTGTTGGGTGAAATTGCTTCCAACGACACCTTGCAGCGACCTTGTTCGTTGCATAGATGAGGAGCCACTTTTGTCTACACTGCGCCTGGGATGTCTTCTTGTTGGCGATAGTTGAGCACTCTTGGCATTCTGGTAAAAATCTTTCGATCTCCGGAAGGGTGTTGTTGCCGGCGTCAATGGAAGTGAATCTTTCTGATGTTAGCCTGGTGTTCTTACTTTATAGTAAAAAAACAAGGAGGCTCACCTGGCCCTGTTTGCTTCTTTGGAGTGCTTGGTCGTTGGGCTGCACTGAGTTCGTTATGCTGATGGGCGATATCTAAAAATTGCGGCAAGCTTGGGCTCATTACGAGCGGTCGCGGGGGAGGTGCATAATGAAATCGTCCTAACACACCAGCGTCGAGACTTAAGCCTCTGCGATGTGATTGATATCCCTGCATATCCTGATCGATCCACAGGAATGCTAGAAATGCTGGAAATGCCGATTGCTCTCTGTTTAGATATGTTTCCTTTCCGGCCTGCTCAAGTTATAGTTATATCCAGATTGCACTCGGAATTCTATACGCCGACTGATAAATTTGAGGTAATCAGTGGGCTCAAACGCTTTTGCATGCAACCTTTCAATAAAACAACATACAGAGGCAAAGGGGGAGGGAGTAGATTTGAACAACCATGACCTGAGAAGATTTGAAGAAGTTTTAAGCTGTGACAGTCGACAAGGTTAGGGCGCAATTATCCATAATCATAATTAATATATCGAATATCTCACCAAAAAACTCTGGATCAAGATGGGGACAAAAAATGGATCTCTGAGACGGGACCCAACGGGGATGTAAGAGCGGTACACCCTCCCAAGAACTCACAAGGTGTAGTATATTGAAGCGCGATGAAGGAGACTATATGAAGAGGTAGAGTAGTATAGGGGTAATTCAGTAATAATGTATAAGGAAAGAAAAAGCAGATTATAATGCAGGAGACTGACAATGAGAAATGAACTGCTCCGTTGCCATTGAGCAATGTCGTTGTCTGGGTGTCGCTGTACAGAGCGATTTGAGATCGGTGCGGCTCCAAAACAAAAGATCGTTGGCCTAGCAACGCTTGATCAGGGTTTAGCGTATTTCAGCCCTGTCGGCTATGGGTCACGTGAGATTTGGTTCCCGAAAACGACACTCACGTGATCCACAGAACTCTCGCTTCAATATCTCCAGGTTGCACAATTCCAGGCCCTTGGAGGAGCATCGCATCATCAACAACGATTTGCACAGGAAGGTTGAGGAAGACAACTTGTCGAGGTATGTTGAAACCAATCCTTCTCAGTGGTCTAATATTTTATACCATTTACACATCAAACACCCCTGAGTTGAGCTGTTTGCCAACTCGCAGCGCAACGAAACCTCCCCAAACCCGCTTCATCCTCCAAAAAGAAATACCACAAAAATATTCACAACTAACCTCCTTTCCCACCACAGGCCTCCGTCAAAATGCAGATCTTCGTAAAGACCCTTACGGGCAAGACTATCACTCTTGAGGTTGAGTCTTCCGATACCATCGATAATGTCAAGAGTAAAATCCAGGGTAAGTTCAGCCAGCATCCCCGCTCCCTCCATCCATATATATAATTCGACCGAGCGCAAAAACCCCTAACAGCCTACCCCGAACAGACAAGGAGGGAATCCCCCCCGACCAGCAACGCCTGATCTTCGCCGGCAAGCAGCTCGAGGATGGCCGTACCCTTTCTGACTACAACATCCAGAAGGAGTCGACCCTCCACCTCGTCCTGCGTCTGCGTGGTGGTGCCAAGAAGCGCAAGAAGAAGGTCTACACCACCCCAAAGAAGATCAAGCACAAGCGCAAGAAGACCAAGCTTGCTGTCCTCAAGTACTACAAGGTCGATGGCGATGGAAAGATCGAGCGTCTGCGCCGCGAGTGTCCTACTCCTGAGGTATGGTTCTATATTCCTACATTCGCTGTTTGGAAACTCTTCCGCCGTACACTTTTGCTAATATGTCTTTTGTAACAATAGTGCGGAGCCGGTGTTTTCATGGCTGCCATGCACAACCGCCAGTACTGCGGAAAGTGCCATCTCACCTACGTCTTTGACGAGTCCAAATAAATGGCGCGGATTTTGGGAGATAAGGTATCTGTTTCGGTATGCGGCGGGGGAAATATAATTTTACCTGGGCCTATATTTTAGATTATTGAACAATCAGATTCAGATACCTTAGCCATTTCTATTTTGCTTCTCGTTTCGGCTGCACCTATCCATCGAACAAAATACAAGTAAACGTAAACGTAAACATATGCAAATGTGTCATTGCTCTCATACACTGCAGGTCTTGTGTTCTCCCTGATTTATCGCTATAGGCAAAGGAGAGTAAGTGGGCATGAGTGTCATAAAAACGTACGGAAAAAGCTCCAACACAATATCGCCATCCTTTATCATCACAACCCCATGAAATCTTCCCAAAAATCCTCGAAGAACCCGAAAGGAAGGTTAATACATGCCAAACATTAGGGGAAATACAAAAACAACGTAACATGTTCCTCTAGATAGAGTAAAGGATATCTCTCAATGGCCATCTAACACGTCTCAATCTACTGATTGGGGAACTGGGCCTTCAGGTTGTCATACTGGCTCTCCGGGAAGGACAGGGCATTTTCTTGTTTCTCCAACTTCCCACCAACCCCTTCAATAAAGGCGCCAATAAGACTTCCATTGGCCTTTTCCGCGCTCCCGGGGTCGCGGTCACCGCTTGCCTCCCACCACATGCCACCACCAAGCCCCTTATCAATGATATATTTCGTCTTCTCCTCCACCATTGCCACGGTATCATACGAAATCATCGTGCGAGCGGACGCATCATAGCTCCATGATGCACCACAGCCGTCTTTGCCAAGGGATTCCAAGCTTTCCACTGCACCCTCCTTTGGGAGCACTTTGTAGTCCCAGATCCCGGGTTCAAAGCTGCCGCTACCACCATTTCCTTGGAAGGGAGTACCAGGGCCATCGGTGTTGGCGAACGCGCGTCCATATAATGGCATGCCCAAAACCATTTTGGAGGCCGGCACTCCACCAACTCCAATGTAATGGTCTAAGGCTGCCTTGGTAGAGAAAGGCGTAGATTTTGGATTGGGCTTGGAAACCTCAAGGTTTGATTGATGACCAGCTATCTTGTCCCAGCTTCCAGAGTAGTCATATGCCATTAAATTGTAGAAGTCCAGATAAGGGGTCATTTCTTTGAGGCGGAGCTTCTCAAAATTTTGCGGACCTGAATAATGTACCGAACAATAGTAAGTTAAGTGGAGATTACACAGCAACTAAGTAAATAGTACATACCCGCTGGGCAAGCGATGGTTAGAAGGAACCTGCGACCTTCGGATACTGCATCAAGCTTCTAAAGAAAGAAATATATTGTTCAGCATGGCATTGGGATAGCTGAGGTCATAGAAACATTCAACTATCATACCTCTCTCGTAACTCTAAGTAGCTCTACGAAGTTTTTCGCTTCTTCGTCATCTAGTAATGGGTGATTAGCTAACGCTAGCCAGTTCTCTGAAAGGGAAAGTGGGATACATACTTTTGGGATATTCCCAGTCAACGTCAAGTCCTGTCGGCCGCAAGAAGCCAGGTTAGTCCCCACACATGAGTTCCCCTTGATATCCTCTTCTTTGCTTTCGTACATAACGGTGGCGCTTACCATCAAATCCCATATCAAGCATCAACTTCGTGGCAGTGTCAGCAAATTTGGTCCTGCCAGCCGGCGTACTCGCGGCCTTGGGGAAATTGGAAGAATAGGTCCATCCACCAATGGAAAGTAGGACCTTCATATTTCGATTCTTCTTTTTGAGCAAGAAAAGTTGCTTGACACAACCATACACGTTGTTTCCCACATCGTTCCAGGAATCAGTTGGGTAGTGCTTGTCGGTGTCGGACCAGGTATCGGACAGATAGCTAAAGGAAAATGCGAATGTTAGGTAAAATATAACTTTAAGCAATTAACCGAATGGATAAATGAGTAGCCATGATATAAAAAAACGTACACTTCTCCAGTTTCGGGGCGAACATTGGCAAAGGCATAGAGAACATGTGTCAGCTTTGCTGCTGGTAGATCTTGGGGGTTGTAATTACGCCCATAGATGGCCTACACCATGTAGTTAGTTAAGAAGCCAAAAAAAGTAAAAGAAAATTACAATATATCATAGACACAATAAATAGTGAATCAACAAGATATAGAAACAAAACACGTTCCGAGAGTTGGTTGGGGGGTATCATTCTCGATACATAGCCCGTTTAAACAATGGCTTTTAAGGTGAGATCCCTGTCACAACACCCACATGGGTTCCGTTATACAAACCCATGTCAACCTTGAAACTCTCGTGCGAGGTTTCACATAATCAAAAACAACTAATCAAAGCTTGAAACCATTCTTCTCAATCACATACCCAATTGACAAAGTATACAATAGACTTAAAACCTTCAGGATTCGACATGTTACCTGGCGGGCTAGGGCTGGGCGGCTCAGGGGTAGGCGGTTCCGGGGTAGGCGGGCTGGGGCTAGGACTAGGATCCGGCGGAGAGGGGCAAGTGCCTTCGTAGAATGATGGAATTATACTCCCTGACGACGGCAAAATGCTAGTCACAAAAATACCTGTAGAAGAACCGGCACGACCAGCACCAGGAGTAGCAGTAGCAACGGCAGGGACAGTAATAGTTTCCGTAATTGTTTTCCAAACGGTAGTTGGGTCGATGTGATAGTGATCAACGGCGTCTCTTCCAGGAAGGAAATGTACACCCTGACGAGATTCAGGAGCAGATTCGGGGGGTTCGTAGTAGACTGCACCAACAGCACTGAACAGCAACACGCCAATGTAGAAGAAAAACATTGAACGGCAGTGCGGGCGATGTTTCATAAATAAACCTCCGCTGCCGCTGCCAACGTGGAGGCCGTCCTCCTTTTCTTCTACACGTGGCAAATGAGATGACAACGGTAGCTGGGTCATTTTGTCATGCTCAGCCCGAGCAGATTCCTGTTTTTCGCGATCCTTGTCGGACTGGCACGCCTGATGATAGGGTCCCATGATTCTCCCTGCAGCAAATGAGATTTACAGCAGGCACAGAAAAAAAAAGAAAAAGGAATGAAACAAAAGAACGTGATTCACAGGCGGGAGGCTTGTTGGGTTGTATTTTGACGCAAGGAGCGGCAATCTATGGAGAATTGGGCGACATAAAACAAAAAGATGGTGGAAATGACAATGGTAAAAGGAGAGAAAAAGTAAAAAAAAAGACATGAAGACAAGGATGATGATAGAGAAGAACCGCACAAGATAGAAATTGTTTATCACAACATGACTTTCCCCTTGCCTGGGAGTGATGCTGAAACCCGCTCACTCACCCACACCTTCTTTGTATGCTGATTGTGATTGCTGATTAAATTGTAGTGAAGGGCAACAACAACACAGTCGGCGCATCAACTTATGCAGTTGGCTTTGAGGCTTTTTCCCTTCCTACTATTTGTGGCTGCTAGATAGAGGAGTTTCATGCCAGCACCTTGCCTTTCCACTTGGCTTTGGTTTATCCATCGTAGACGGCGTGAATAGGCCGGATAGCAGGCGCTGTCCCTTGCCACTATATGTAGAGCGTGTCAACATAGACCTCGGGGCGGACGATTTCAGCCATGTTTTGGTCGCGAGACATGGAGTGGGTATATTCAATTCAAACTGATTGAAACGGATAGAAACATGAACTCTACGCTTCATCTCAGTGGGTTTCATGACGGATTAGCTGGATTCTTCAGGCGATCAAAGCACATTGGCATTCTCATTCATATTTCGTGTCATGCTCATATCCACGATTCTTCATCAGGCCACCAAGCTAAATGCATGGCTGTGGGGGGGAGCAGGCCGGGGGAAAAAAATAAAAAGATACGTGCAGGTTGGTTGGAAAGCGGCTGTTGTTAGCGTGGCCAAGCCGGCCGCCAACCAACAAGCAATATTTAGTCCTTGGCAGAGAAATCCTTCGGCTCCCCATCTGATCGAACTGCCAGGAATGCCCTGCTTTTCCCAGGTCATTTATTACTACATAGTGTAGAGGTCTTGAGTCTACCAGTAGCCAACAGAATATGCCTAAAGAACTTGACCTCTCACAAATTTCACCCTGAGATCTCACCCAGTCAAGACGAACACGCGGGATGATCAGCTTGTGGCGCTGCGGATCTGTGGGGCTGAAGCCTGGTTGATTGGGAAGCAACTCGCGACCTGGTCGATCCTCTGCAGATCTTGGGTAGGTTGGCACAGTTCCTCCATCATTCGGGAGATAAATATACAGAGCATGCGATCCTCCCACCTTTCAGCTCTCGAGAGAAAATAGGTGGTGGGTGGACTTCAATGAAACGGTGGGAAAAAAAAGAACCCTACTAGTTATCTGATATTCGTGGGGTAAAATAAACAGAGAATAGATCACTCAAGGAAGTTCTATGCATGCATTAACCACTTCCCCGAATGCAGTGCCCGCGTGGTGGGTGGGGTGCAGCTGCGACAATCCTCCCGGTATATAAATGCAATGTCGACTCTTTCGAAGCCTCATGTGTGGTTGGTTGGTTGGCGTCAACATGGGTTGGATTGTTTGCCAAGGACAAAAAACTCACCTGGTGGAGAAGCGCCTCAGAAACATAAATATAAACAAAAATAACCTATGTCAGAGGTAAGGTGGGTGGGTGTAGAGATCTGTATGTACATGTACATCGTAGTGGTTCTAATGAAGTGTGCCTTGGACGTTTCCCAGCTGAAAGCCCGAACCACGCTCATACTGTAGCCAAACCTACTGTGCCAGTTATGCGAGCTTCAGCCGCGTCGTCTGATATCTGCAGCACATGCAAACTTTCCCCACCACCCACACCACCCTTCTCTGCTTAAATAGTCACATATGGTGATAAATCATCTATCTTAGATTGAACAAAAACGGATATTTATGAGGAGTAGAAATTTCATCTATATGGGCAGCAGCTAATGGTAGCAGGCCAGACGATGCGATATGCCGCATTTTGGGGTACTTGCGCATCGTACCTCACAAATGAAAGCTAAAACAACAGAAAAGAGGCAAAAGGGTTATTAAATAAATCCCCCATACACCCTTTTAACCTTTTGAATAAAATGAAAGAAAGAAGGGGTGACGAGGGATACGTAATCCTAGAACCACAGCACACACCACCCCTCATGTATACGTTTATATATATGCGAAGTCGTACATAGACACCCTCCAGGGCCGCAACGTCAAACAACAAAAATGGCGACTTATGCCTGCTGTCTTTCCGTGTTAGTCACGGGCTCCGCCTTCTCATCCATATTTTCATCCTCTTCTCCTTCAAGGTCTAGAGCGTTCATCGCTGCCTCCTGGTCATTAAGCTTCCGGAACGTGAACCAGAAAATGATACCGGCAATAAACGATGCGCCACACAAGCCGACAAACATCCACAGGATTGCCGGGTCATAAGCGGCTGGGATTAAAGCTTCTCCAATAGCGGAGCCGAAAGCGTTGGTCAGGAGATACATCGATTGCACGAAACTCTTCATGGAAGGTGGCGCCTTGGTATACGCGTACTCAAGACCAGAGACACTGGCGAAGATCTCAGAGATACCGATGAGGACGTATGCTGGTGTTTGGATGCCGATGTGCACATGATTTCCCAGGGCGACATCGTCGACGATCGACAGGTCGCAGTGCGGGTGCTCATAACATGGTCCGGCGGAGTAGATGAGGTGCTGGACGATGGCTGCGTACATCATTGCCAAAGAAGCGACAATGAATCCAACGGTGATACGGCTGATGGGAAGGAATGGGATGTGCAGACGTTGCAGAATGGGGTATACAATGCGGTCTAGGATTGGGATGAAAACGATGATGGAAATCGGGTCGAAGTTTTGCATGAGGTCGTTTGGAATCCCATGTCCTTCCATTTGGCCGGCTGAATGTAGGTATTAGAAAAAATGGTCCTCCGTTATTTCTCGGGCTTGATCGGGAACACTGTTACGTACCTTGTGCTACAAAATTTCCAGAAAATTGACCATACACAACCCAGTAGATAGGGTAGAAAGCGAACACCTTGCAAGCAACAAGCGCACGTTTGAGCTCGTCGATAAAGTGGTCGTTCCAGGTGAATGACTGGCCTCCACCATGCTCCGCCTGGTAAGAGTTCTTGGGAGCGTCCATGTTCCGGCTCTTAATCATGATCCAGATGGCCTTGAATGCATCAGTGATGATGGATCCCTTTGGAGGTCGGACGATGTAAAATTTACGCCCGAGGACCAAGACAGCCGTCCCGACGATGAACACGCAGAGCGTGAGAACATATGCAGACCAGAAGCCAATATCTCTTTCCATATACGGGGTGGCGAGAAGAGAAAGCGAACCAATGTTAATACAGGCATAGAAGACCATGTAAATTCGCTGGATGGTCAGAGCGGGATCAATAATAACCCGCTCCCCTTTCTTGGTGGTCTTAACGGCCATCTTCTTTCTAGTGTATTGGTCCGCGATTAACGGTGCTACGTTAGATTTGATACCTCCAGTGCCGATACCAATAATGATGATCGCAACGATAAAGCCACCAAGGCCGGCGCCATTTTCAAGTGCGGTGGGGATCGATGTTAGGGTTAGGATGAGAAGACCGATAATATACACGATGCAAAACCAGAAGATGGCCATGTATTTTCCCAGGTATTGGTCCGCAACGATAGCGCCAAAGATAGGCGTCACTAAACATAGACATTTAGCATACATGACCGTCCCTAGTTGCCGCACAGACTCGCTTACCGTAGCACCAAAATTGGAAAAAAGTGACCAGACCGGTTGCGCCCTGGCGACCCAGGCCTAGGGGTAAATCAATGTAAGGACATTTCCTCGCAATTTCAGATCAAATAGACTTATGGAGCAGATATGTCAAACATACCAAGTGCACCTCGACCCAACCTGCCGTCGAAAGGTCGCTGCACATAATTCTGGAACAAGCCGTTCATTCCGTAGTAGGTGAAACGTTCAGAGAGCTCGACACCTGCAACGAGCCATGCCGAGAAGGGGAGGTTCTCAGCGACATGTTGCAGAGTAGCCTTTTCGTGCTCTGTTGGCTCCTCTCCATCCGGGGTTAAGATGTTCTCTTTATCAGAGTTGGAGTCGAGGGCGGCTGAGTTTCCATTGACGGAGATAGCATCAGCGAACAAATCCTTCTTTTCATCGGGGGTACCAGCAACGGGTGGTTCTTGTCGGAGCCTTGTATATCTCCTATTAGCCCGTAACCTCAACTATAACACACCCAAAGCAAAAAAAAGCCTGGGCCATCAACCCACGCAGACAGAGAGCGGAAAGCAGTCAAAAAACTCACTGAACTCCATCGAGCTTTTGCTCACTCATGGTGTCTATCTCCCTACCCTCTGGCAGTTTCACACAAGGAAGGAAAGGGACTGTATGGGGACTCCACTTCAAAGATACAATGCGAAATGGAAAGAAAATAATTTCTGCGGGGAGTACAGAGAGAAGTCGCGGAGGGGGAGAAGGGG